>JAJOZX010009569.1:0-148540 GCA_023014485.1 Bathynomus jamesi | reverse complement strand
TCACTCCCTCAGTCTAATACCCCACCCCAGCATCATTGCCCACCCCAGCATCATTGCCCACTTTCTGTCTCACTGAGATATGTACCACTCTAAGTACGAATCAGCGGTTAAGCAACCAAAAAAAAAAAGGTGTATATATATATAGGTCACCCACGTGGTGGGGCAGCTATCCAGTGGAGGTTAAGATATGGGAAATATATTAGTGAATTAAAACTTGGTTTAAAATGGCTAACTGAGATAGAAATTTATGTTGATAATAAAATGTTCGTAATTTTGTGTGTCTATCTGCCTTTTCAGGTCATTGTTAATGGAGAATTATTACCTCATTAAATTATGACAGGTCAGTAGTGTTACCGTATTGATGAGTTGGATACATGTGTAGCTAGCTATTATTGGTGATCTCATTGCTAATTTGCTTAATGATAATTCTTTGTTTTGTAACAACTTAATTTAAGCCTTCTGTGAAGATAACAACTTCACCTTTTAATCCATGTGTAGTCTTCATGGTGATAGCTTTACTTATGTCAGTGATACAGTGGTGCTCACGAGTATTCTTAGAGAAATATTTCACTTATATTTGTCCTTATCTTTTGTACCATCCATAGGATAGTTCTGAAAAATTTAGCAAATAAAAAAATTATTTTAATTCCAATATAAAATGTAAAACATCAAAAGGAATTTGAAGAAAATAAAAAAAAAGTAAAATTGCAAAAAGTTTTGTACATTTACTTAAAAATTATTTTATATCTTGTGTGTCTACCTTTCACTTGAATGACTAGTGACTTTAGTGACTTTTGAAAAACTGATAGAAGGGGTAATTTTGAAGCTGCATTAAAAATTTGGCTGATAGCATTATTCATAGCATGTGTGGCTATGAGCAATGTTGAATGTTTAAAACTGATGATCATTGCATATTGTAACCACACACTCAAACGTGGAATTATAAAATCAATTTAAAATTAAGAGACTGTCAGTTACTCATGAACATATGATTCACACCCAATTACTATGTGTACATTGTTAAAAAAAGTAAAAGCAGATAGGTGATTCCATATGGTGTCATATGGGACATTCAGAAGCATTATTTGCCTATATATTCAGTACTAATTATAGAGCTGAATGTTATATGTGGTCTTGAGATGATCCACTACCTAGGCAAGCCAAAAGCATAAACATGAAAAGATCAGCTGTAATTATATTTTCATATTGGAAAAAAGTGTGGTGTTGTATGGGACACAGGTTTTGACACTTGTGTATTTAGCCAAAAAGGTCTGGAGTCATAAATTTTTGTTTTTATTTGCATCCAAAGATACGTCTCTAATACCAAATGCTCGTTCATTTTTCTGCTATACTTTTCAACTAGGAAGTGAATAAGTGTAGTGTCATATGGGACCAGTAAAAAAGTGTCATACATGACATATTTGTCCACAACCCTTTAACTGAAATAATTTTCCTTCAAACATAAAAGTGCTTATGGGAAAGCATTGTAATTGATGACAACTGATTAACAGAATTATACAAAGGTGATATTAAGTTTATTAAGCAAAGGAGCATCAAACAGCAACAGAAGAACGAATAGAATAACTCAAATTTTGGTCATTGACATGAATGAACTATTTAAGAACACTTTGCACATAAATAACTACTACCAAGTAATCTTAATGGCATTTTTTTTAAATTGAACTGGCTTCTGTGGTGAACATCTGCAATGAAAATGTAGTTGGGTCTTTTAATGACCACAATTACATATACATACAACTAATGTAACTATTAGTATTCTCAGGCCACTTTTGAGGTCCAAGGCCGGCATATATATATATATATATATATATATATATATATATATATATATATATATATATACCGTATATATAAATAGGTAGCCCTCATTTTGCGCCAATTCGCAATAGCGCCAGTCACTATCCACAAGGCCATGAATATTTATTTGCAACAACTTTTTTAAATTAAAAATTTAAAATTGTCAAAAATGGTAAAAATATGTAACTATATATAAACTGTATATACAATAAATATATATATTATATATATATATATATATATATATATATATATATATAATATATACTGTATAAGTGCTGTACAGCTAGTACTGTACTGTATTTAAAGTTAATGTGTCTACATGCCCCCTAATACAATATCAGTTTTGCAACCCATGGACCAGGGAGTAATAGCCACCTTAAAGCTTATTACCTACGGCAAACATTTAGAGAAATGGTAAAAGCTTTAGACATGTCCAACATTACCATCAAAGAATATTGGCGGTCGTTTGATGTCTTAAAGGGCATCAATCACATTAACACAGCCTGGCAAGAAGTGACTGTCAATTGTCTAAATGGAGTGTGGTGTAAACTTCTCCCAGATTTCATGCATGACTTCAGAGGATTCGAGCCACAACAGAATGTTGTAGAAGACATCAGCAGAGTGGCACAAGAGGCAGGGTTAGAAGTTACAGTTGAAGATGTAACTGAGCTCTTGGAAAGTCATGCAGAGACTTTCAAATGAAGACCTTGAAGAGTTAGCTGCAGAGCTTAGCCAACAGCAGGAGGAAGAGAAAGAAGATGACCCTCTAAAAATTATGAAGACCAGTGATCTACAACGGATTCTTGCGAGTGTAGAGTCCCTCACTAATGAGCTCTGTGACATTGATCATGACTGGGAGAGGAGTGCCACAGTGCCACAGTTACAAAGCTAAGTTATTTTCACCTAGTACATTAGAACGAGTTAAATCATCACTTGGCAAAGCAGTTGAAGAGCTTCAATCTCTTGAATCTGTCGCTTCGCCACCCACCAAAAGAATAAAAGTTTCAGTGACAGAACCAACACCTTCAACAAGCAAATCTATCACAGAATCTGTCTCTCAGTTTCTTGAGTGAAGCAGCAATGACGAGACCTACGCGATGTCAAAAGATGTAGTAAAATGATCAGAGCTATCACCAAGAAAAACGCCTGGCTGCATGTGACAATCCTATTAGTTGGTGGAAAAATACGCAGAATAATCTATCCATACTTGAGTAAACTTGCAAGGAAACATTTAGCCTGTCCTCCAACAAACGTACCAAGCGAGAGATTATTTAGCAGTGCTGGATTAATATATGATGAAAAGAGAAACAGACTGGCAGCAGAAAAGGCAAGCATAACCTTCCTATAATTAAGTTTGAACATTAAACGATGAACATCTTAGTTTACTTTATTTTAATTACTCATTTATAAATATGCCTAATAAAACTTTAAACTTAATATAAATAGTTATCAAGCTAATTAAAGATCTCTTTCTATAAGGGTGGAGGTTGGGGAAAGAGGTTGGTGGGGGTGCATTTGAGTTGGGTTCACGTCCCGCATCCTGGTAACACAATTATGGTTTCTAATTGTGGCTGAAACTCAACAAAATATAACGAATTTATTTGCTGACGAATTCACTAATTGATTTCTATATTAGTTAGATGCTTGATATTATTTTATATGTTCAGAGAAAGTACAGCAATTATTGTACAATTAATCAATTATACTACATTATAGCTACAGCTCTCTCTATATAATAACTTATTATATACGTTAAACACAACAAATCTCGAATATATCCTAAAAAATAACGAAAATGTAGACATCCGCATCCGCAGATGTTGAAATCAAACATCCTCATCCGCATCCGCGGATGTGAAAAAATGACATCCGCTACATCACTAATATATATATATATATATATATATATATATATATATATATATATATATATAGTAAATATTACACTATGCATATATTTAATGGTAAAGGGAAAATATAGTTTTTATCAGTTTTGTGGCTGAAGTATGCCCAATGACTACATATGTAGTCACACAAATTTTGTATTTCTAATTTATATAAATAAACTTAAGTTTTCATGTATCAATAAATAGTATGTCAGTAGCATGTAATAAAAATTTTAAGGATATATACTTACATGGGTTAATGAACTAACTGCTGTATGGTGGCCTACCATGTTTCTTTGTCCCTGAAAACACACATTTATGAATCATATAAACTATATTTTCTTTTAAACATAGAATATTATTTGTGGTTACCATGTAGAATACAAGTTAAAAAATGCCCAAAGTTTCCTTAAATAAAAGATAAGAAAACGTAAAATCTCTTACAGAATAATAAATTTGTTCAGCCGAAAATTATTTAAAAAAAAAAAAATTATCTTACATTTACAGTACTCTCTCAATAATGGGCCCATAGGTAGTCTTCACAGGGTTTAAATTTATGTTCTTATCTCACTCCAGGATAGGGATGTGCTGGATAGTGATTTTACCAGATATCTGGTAAATTTAAAATAAATTTACCGGATGAAGGTAAATTTAAAATAAATTTACCGGATGAAGGTAAATTTAAAATAATACCTTTATATATCCAATTGGATATTGGATATCTGGCGTAACCAATTTTCCATGTTTATGCTTCATTCTTTAATCATTTTGCATGTTTGTTTTCTTATTTTGTTCTGTTTACTTCTCATATACAGTATACCCTCGTTATACTGCCACCCTCGCTTATCGCCAATTTTTCTGAGAAACAGATTCTTATCCCATTTAATTAATTATAAACCCTCATTATACCACCTCCCTGCTTACTGCCATAACTCATTCAAAACTCATTTTTGCCATCAACAGCTAAATTTTATTATAGAACAATTAGACATGCATGGATTATGGTTTATTATTATTATGGTTTATTACACTATGATTAACACTTCATCTGTTAAAAAATAGATTCTAATTTTGTTATACGCCCCGTTATACCACCACCCTCGTTATACCACCTAAAATTACACAATCCTAAATTGGACAGTATAATGAGGGTGCACTGTACGGTATATTTAGATAATAGAAAGTTTTTTTATATATTTACATAATTGATGTTTGAGTTTCTATATTTTTTTTAAACTGATCTTTTATGTTACAGATATTGATTGATATTGCTAATATTAATACTTTCTAGCTTGTGTCAGCCATTAGTTATAATAATGTCAAGTGTCTGGAAACATTTTAAAGCTTGTGGTGTGGAAAATGTGCGCAAAGCGTAGTGCCTACATTGTAACAGTAAATCAACATCAAAGTTTATAGTACGAGGCAAAACACCTCGTTCGTATTCCACTAAACCTTTGTGGAATCATTTGAAGAATAAACATCCATGCAAATATGCTGAAGCACAAGAAGTTACAAAAGCAAAAGAATCAAAAGAATATGATGATACAGCTGTCCAGCAATTTGAGTCAACCTATATTGATGGAAACAATAGAACGAACAAAAACTTGGTCATTAGAAGATCCTAGATCTATAGAAATCACTAATTCTATATGTAAGTATATTTTATTAACAGAGCATGCTCGGTTTAATTTTTTAAATTTGTCATGCTTTTATGGACCATTTTTTAAAATTAATTTAATAATTTTCTAGTCAAAGCAGTAAATTTGAGCAGAAACTTCAACAATATTTTTTAATTAATTTTTTATTTTAATTTTTAATCTAGCCTAACTTAAATATAACAGACACAGTTTGTTTTATATATGTATCTGAATAAATATAATGAATGAATTTATGTCATATATGAAATTTTGTTCATGTTTATGGCAATTATAAATAATCGTTATTATTAATTTGCCAGTGAAATAACTTCTAAATTAGTTTATAAAGTCATATAAATGCATTATTGCAGTTATAGAAATATGTGAAATCCATATATGTCTGAAATTAAAATAATAGGTAGCGCATTTAGTTATGATAGATATCTTCAGTATTGCAACACGTAAAATATTTAAATATATTCATTGAAATTTTCAGGTGAGATGATGGCACTAGATGCAGAGCCATTCTCTATAGTAGAACGAGATGGGTTTAAGAGGTTCATTAAAAAGACTGTACCATGATACCCTCTTCCATGCCGCACTCATTTCTCCCGCAAAGTGATGCCAACAATGTATGAAAATATTGCAAAAAAAAAATTAGAGAGAAACTGGAAAATGCATCAAGCATCTCATTCACCACAGATATCTGGACAAATAGTGGAAATAATGAAGCTTTCATTAGTCTAATGGCACATTTCATTGCACAAGATAACATGAAGCAATAAGTTCTTACATTAGTAACTAGGCATTTTCCAGACAGTCACACTAGCATAAATATTTCTGAGATGTTAACGAATATCTTAGAAGAATGGGAACTACAACCTCAGCAACTTCACCTTATAGTGAGAGAGAATGCAGCAAATATTGTCATTTGGAACAGGTAAGATCATAGTTTAAATTTTTCATTATTATTATTATATCATTGATATTATTATTATTATTAATTAATATTATTATTATACTATATATAATAATAATAGTAATTATTTTTTTTTTCATTTTTCCAGAAATGACTGCAGCTATACAAACACTGCAGTTAGTTGTTCATGATGCCATGCTATCACAGAGAAGCGTGTGTGATATCATTACCAAATGTCAGAAAATAGTCACCCATTTCAGTCACTTCCATTGCTTGCACCAAACTTCGAAGCATTCAAGAGTCTCTATAGTTACCTAATCATAAACTGATACAAGATGTTAAAACTAGATGGAATTCGACATATTACATGCTAGAACGCTTGTATGAGCAACGTTGAGCTGTAATGACATATGCTGCCGAGCATGATATCCCCACATTAACTGCATATAATTGGAGTCTTGTAGAAAATATTCTAAGAGTCTTGAAGCCATTTGAGGAGATAACAAAGCAAGCAATTTGTGATTGTAAGATAATTAGCTTTGTCATTCCAGCATTGGCTACTTTACATTCCTACCTTTCAAAAAGGATGAAAGATAGTGGAGTGCAAACACTAAAAGAAGAACTAAAGACAGCTTTAGAAAATTGCTTCATGAAACCATCAAGTTCAATTGACTTCACCACAAAATGTTTCACACTTGCAACACTTCTGGATCCAAGATACAAAGGACAATTTTTGAAAGATGTAAAAGGTGCCAAACAACAGCTTGTTGAAGAACTCATTCTTCAGGATAAAGAAAAAAGCAAGAATAAGGATATTGACATTCAACCAGCAGAGAGTGACAAATCAAGTCAAAGACAGTCTGCTTTAACTTTGTCAGAAGAGACCCATGAGGACATTTGGGCTTGTTTTGACCAACTACTCAAAAGAAACACCGATCAGGAAGACAGCAGTACTAGTGCTGATGAATTAGTGGAAACTCCTGAAAGTGTAAAAAAACATAACATAATAAGCCCCAAAAATAAAGAGTTGAAATCAAAGAAAGTAATCTTTAATTCAGAAATAGAAAAATATTTCTCACAAATATTCCACGAACAGATAACCCTGTGAATTGGTGGTATAACCATATTGGTGAGTTTAAAACTCTGAAATATATGGTATTAAAGTATTTAAGTGCTGCTCCAAGCTCAGTTGCTTCTGAAAGACTGTTTAGTGCGGCAGGTCAGGTCTATTCAAACAACAGAAATAGGTTGGATCCTAGCAATGCTGAGAAACTAATTTTTATTATGTGAAATTTGAAATATATTGAAGATAAGTGTTAGTATTCAAATTCATTATCTATTAGGATAGGAGTTGATTTTTAATTCATTTCCGAGTTCCTTTTCCATATGGTTTATTTTATGTAATTGCGTTTGATTTTTCAATCGTTTGTTTGATTTTTCAAATAAAAGATAAAGCTTGAACAAAGGTTTCATTTACTTAACTAAGTGCCAGATAATAAAAAAAATGCCGGATATTGCCAGATACCGGATAGTAACCAGATATCTGGCACATCCCTACTCCAGGACAAAAAATTAATAACTTTAGAAAAATTTAAATTATGAAAAAGATTGTATTTCATAAAAGATAAATACCTAGGAAGATGAGGACCAAAATGCATTCATACTGTCTCAGATGGGCTGATACTACATAGGATTTGTTCAGCTTTTCTCTCAGCAGCATTTATTGAATATTAAATTGAATTACCTTTGTTAATAAAAAATAAATACATTGGTTTCACAATTTATAATGAGTTTGATAATTGTGAAGCTGGACTATTTATCTTATTTAATTTGGTCCTTAAGCTTTAGGCTTTACTGAGCTCTTATTAAAAATAAAATTGGTAGTTATTATTAATAATAAATAATTATACAATTATTATTAATAGTTAAAGTATGTATTAATCTTAAATTATCATTATTGATATGACAAATGCAAGGACATTATTGAAGTTATTATCTAGTACTATGAAAATCAGTCAGTATTATACATGAGAGATAAGAACTGAACAATCATAAGTGAGGTGTCTTTATTCCTAGATTACATGCAAGAAATAAATAAACAATAGTACTGTACATTAAACCTAAATTTTTATTAGCATGTCATTATTAATCGGTATTTCAACTTGGTTTTAAACGAATTTGCATTCACAATATTTTTTATATCAGCATTTAAATCATTCCATAGTTTCAATCCAATGAAAATGGGTAGTTTTTGAGATGAAGACAACCTAAATTGAGGTATAACCTGCTTTAATCTATTTCTGGTCTGATACAAGGGGATTTCTTGATGAGTTACAAAATATCTGTTTACCCATTGTAAATTAATGATTTTGTTCTTACACTTGGAAATAAAAATAAAATGTGCCAGTTTGATTACACCATTGAGCTTTAGTAGTTTTAGCTCTTTAAATAATGTATTAGAGTGATCAAGGAAATCAGCATCAGATAGATAATAACCTTAATGCTCTGTTTAATGCATTGTTAGCAAAGTTTCCCCAAACAAGGGTGCAGTACGTTATATAAGGAAGAACAAGAGTATGATAGAGTCAATAAAACTTGTTTAGGGACTACATTTCCAAGTTTAAACATTATAGCAACGGTCCTTTCAATCTTTTTTTGTGATTTAATTTACATGATCACTTCATTACAAATTCTTGTCTAGCATTACACCAAGAAATTTTGTTATGGTACACTCCTTTACAGCAATTTTATCAACATTAAGATTATCAAGATATACTGTACCGTACATTTCTTTTATTAGTAAAAATCATGGTTTGTTTTACTGGTATTTAGAAAGAGTTTATTGGTGGTCAACCATTTCATTATACTGATGAATTCTGAATTAAATATATTCTTAGCTGAATTAATATCTTTTCAAGAAAAAGACAGTTGTATTATCTGTAAATATTATGAAGCTCAGTATATCAGATGAATGTGGAAGGTCATTTATAATAATAAAAATAACAGTAGACCCAGAACTGATCTCTGTGGCACACCATGTTTGACAAGCATTTTAGTTGAGCAAACCTTATTTACTGACACAGTGATATCTATTGGACAAATAATTTTTAAACCAATCACTGATTGCTCCTCTAAAACTGTAACAATATAATTTATTAAGTATAATATTATGGTCTGTTACATCAAATGCCTTACTTAAATCTATAAATATTGATATCATTATTTCTTTGTTCTCTTTAGCGACAGCAATCCCTCGATTAATGCAGTTATTGCTTGCCTGGAAAGTGCCGCACTAATCAAGAACAGTATTCAATACAAAATAGGGTAATTGATTGTAAGATTTTGAAAATATGTACTAAATTTTTAAAAATGCATTTTTTAAAACTATTTTTCATTGTAATATGACTGCAAAGGATAATAATAATGTTTTCATTAATCAAAAGTTTATTTGAAACAAAAGCATATGCATAAAAAAGGTGGGAAAAATTACGTAATTTATTTTTTGGAAAAATACTTCAATAGTGAAGTTTGAACCGCATTATTTTTCTTCTCTCATACATTTTTCTGTAGCAGCTAATATCTTTCTCCAGGTTTCAGCAGACTTGCATGCTTCGTTCGATGTTGGGATCACCATCCATAATTTGCTGCTTTAAAGTTTCAAGAGTGCAAAACATTTCGTCAAATTCTTTTAAAGTGAACTCCTTCGATGGTTCATTTTCATCTGCTTTTACAATTGTCCTCCTCTTCAAATGCATGCTGTTGTTCTAAATTAATAAGGTCATTATTAGTGAGTTCTTCTGTATGAGATTCAAGCAATTCACGAACATTTGCAGTGTCTACACTGATTTCCTGCGCTTGTGCGTACGTTGTTTGAAAATTTTAGTTTACATACAGTAATGTACTCTAAGCAGAAAACCACACTAACTCGAATGTGGACCGGGCTAGGGTGCATCAGCCTATAAGGGGTGAAATTTCAAACTTTGGATATTGATTCGGCCCTATGATATATGGTTACAATCCCCAACAAACCTTCAGTGTCCACGTTTCAAGCTGTTCTGACAATATTTAGTGGGTCCACCTCGAAGATGAAAATTTGACAATTGTGGAATTTTATGGTTTGACTAGAAAATCTTGTGTAAGAGTTGTAGATTTTGTTTGAAAAAAAATTGTAAATATACAGGGTGGGCCGTAAGTTTCCATACATAGGAAAATTTAAATTATGGTCTTCACGTGCGTCGGTATTTGGATCAGCAGTTTCCGGATGCTTGGATTGGTCGGCGTGGTCCTGTGGAGTGGCCTCCCAGATCCCCAGATCTCACCCCCCTTGATTTCTATCTTTGGGGGCACTTGAAGGCCATGGTGTATCAGGAAAAGATACGAGACATAAATCATCTAAAGGAACGTATCACCAACGCCATTACAAGCATAACGTCAACTGTGCTAATGCGTGTTCATCAACAGTGGGGAACACGTATTGAAATGTGTTTTCAACAATGGCATCCATGTAGAGCATATTATATAAATAAAAATGGTTGTCCATAAAAAAATGTTTATTTTTCCTATGTATGGAAACTTACGGCCCACCCTGTAGTTAGTTTTAGGCAAGTTTTAGCCTCAATTCATAAAATTATCTGTCTTTTTAGACTTTTTTTGTATTATTCTGAGAATCATGAAGTGAGTTACCAGGATGCGGGACGAGGACCCAACTTGCCAAGCATCCCACCGACCACCTCCACCTATTAAAAATGGTATTTCATGATAAAATACTTGTAAAAATTGATTTATTGCTTATTGATATCTTAATTCTTCTTCTTTTGTCCTTTTTTCTTCTAAAACAGATGATAAAGAAGCTTGTCTCTTTCTCAGATTAGGAGTGGCTTTTCTGTCAGCTTCTACAACTTGGAGAACATTTTGAAGATGTTCTTCAGTCCTTGCAGCCTCATAAAAGTCACTGCATAGTTTTACTGCCCTCTCAGAGCCATCATTTATGACATTTATAGCCAAAAGTTTTTCTTTGGAAGATATAAATGATGCTGTTGTTTTCCATTCAACAATCTCAACCATTAAAAAATCATAGTCTAACTGTAGTGAAGAGAATATGAACCATGAGTTTTTGTCAACCAAGTCAGCTAGTGTGGTTTCCAATCGTAGATTGGTAGGGAAATTAGGCTTTCCAAAACTAGATCCATGTCTACCTTCTGGAACCACTGTGTCAATCTTGTGTGATTTATAGGAAAGTAGATGGTTTGTTATAGCACGAAGTTCATTTTTTGGAACCAAATCGCTGAATAATACAAGAGGAATCATCTCTGATGAAAGGTACTAGAGATGATGTTTCAAAGATGTTAGAGCACTTTTTGCTATTTGCTTGTTTACTTCCTCATATCTAAGAAGCTTTTTGTAAAGCTGCAAATCGTGCCATGGTGCATCAAAAACTGAAGAGCAGGTCATCCACCATGGGTAGTAAATCAGTGAAATGAAGGTTGCAAAGTCTCTTAGTTTCAGAATTTGTTGTTGTTTGTGATTGTTACTGAAGGTAGTTTCGAGATATTATCTTCTAGTAATGCAATTTTTAGAGCATATATTGCTTTACTCATCCATCTGGCTCTATGTATAGCACTAGGTCCTGCATTTAAGTATAACACAACTAAGTCAGAAAATTGTTTGTAGTCATATCATGTATGTTGCTTTTCTATATTACTTATTTGAATTGCATAATCAGTCCATTCCTGAAGAATCTCCTGGACAGCTTTGGAGTACTGATTGAAGTAAATTTTTTCAATTTTTCATCCTTGGAAATCCACTGGAACTTTTCTCGAAATCTGTTAGACATTAATTTCTGGTCCACTCGAAGTTTCTACTTTCATGTCCTGAAACACATGACTCATAATAACTTCACCAACATGATGCCTGCATGCAGACCATAATAAAGGCTGTCCAATCTCTTGTTGGATAGTTATGCATGCAGCGCTCACATGTCCTGTGTTGGTTGCTGTAGTGTCGAAAACCAAGTTTACTATTGAATTGGAGCAGTTCCACAATTTCAGTAGCTTCCTAACTTCTTCAGTCAAGTTTTTCCCAGATTGGCCACTGCCACCAGCACTAGGATGATATGATGGAATACCAAGTAGTTTGAGATCCATTGAATTTCCAACTGATATGGCTAATTGTTCTTCTGTAACATATTTATACTGCAGAGTAGAAATTATTTTTGAATCCCAATGAAGAGAGGCCAATTTAGGAGGATTCCAGGATTTTTTAATGGAACTTGAAATTTTTTGGGCTACTTCGCGTCTTGCTCTATCAGCTTGTAGCATATGAAGTTGCCACTGCCTTAGTGTTACCATCACATTCTTCAACAAAAGCTTTTGTGAATGCAGCCTGTTGTGCCAGTCATTTTCATTCTTGATGCCAAAGAAACAAGTTTCGGTCTTTTCAGAATGTCATGAGGAATAATAGCTTCACTACCTAAACAGACTGTTGACTGTGTGGATTTTCCATCTTTTTCAGCTCCATCATTAGCTTCTGACTCACTCTCAATGGTAGTTGTATCGCTTGTGCTACTGCTTTCTAATTCAACATAACTGCAAGAAGCTTCAGAGTGTCTCAATTCCTTTTCTTTTCTCGCATTTTCTTCACATTTTCAAAAATTAATGCGCTTCATTTTGGATGCTAAAGTTTGATCATGAGCTCCAAAAGAAGCAATTCTATTCCCTTGCATAGATTGAAGAAATTGTATATCTTCTGGATTACTCATAATTTTTTTGGCATTTTTAATCCACAGTGGAAAAGTCATTTTAAGTTGCATTTCCATATTGCATTTCCATATCTTCTAGTCTCGTCTTTGTACTTTGTAGCTCTCTTCTTTTCAATAGAATTTCTCTGTTTCGCATTCTTTTCTGACAACGAAATTATTTTCTCACATGCTTTTTTCTCAGTAATCATTGGTATGTTGGCTTTATTGTAGAATGGTTGAATTTCTGTTAAAACAATTTTAGCTATATCTCGCTTAGTTCTTCTCTTTTAGACCCTGTTGCTGGTGAAATAGGAAACATCTAAGAACTTGTTCACTTGTTGGCAAGCGACATCCTACAATCTTTGCATTATTATTTGTGATGCCACGACCTAATCCAAATATACAGGGTTTTTTTCGTGTTTTTGCATCAACTTTATCTGCACCACTTGAACAAGTTTTACCACTATTATCCATTATATCATATATCAACTATTATCACTAACATATATCAAAAATTGACCTGTAATAGAAACATAGATTAATATTAAAGTAGTCTACATGCCTGAAAATAAGAAAAAATAGCTATAGGTATTTCATGATGGCAAATGATGTTTATTAATAGTAGCTATGGCTTAAACACAAGCAAACTAAACATACTAGGCCTATAGTACCTTAAGGATCATTCAATTCAATAAAATAAAGGTATATGTGAAAAAAATAATTTAAGGCAATTTATCCCAAAAATTGTCATTTTTGTAAAAGTTTAGGAGCTAGGTGGACCCAGTAGATATTAATCAATTGACCTGAAATTTTGCATGTGAATTTTTTTTAGGGAATGTAACCATAATAATGTAGGGCCAAATCAATTTTTGAAAGTTGCCATTTTTGATGTACCTTAGACTGGACCCGTATTATCTAAAATGTGGTGTCAAATTATAAAGCGCACTAACTCAAAAATCGCATTAATCAAAACTGCACTAAGTGAGGGATTGCTATATTTGCATTTTCCATAAGATTTAAAATAGCCATTTCCATTGTTTTATTATTATAGAAGCCATATTGAGATAATAAAGTGTAGAATTCTAAATATCTCTGCATTTTACTTTTTGCAATTTTTTCAAAAACTTTGTTGAACACAGATAATGAACACACCAGCCTGTAATTTGTTGCTAGTGTAGGATCACCACCTTTAAAAAAGGGTGTTATTCAACCAGTTTTTAGCTTTGATGGGAATATTCCTTTGGAAACACTTTGATTGATAATTTTAATCAAAGTTCTAGATATCTTATCTTTAACAAGTTTCAATATACAGTAGATAGGTACAGGAATGTTACAAGTTATTTTTTGTATTTTTTAATTTACCAATAATATTCCAGACCTCCATAGAGGTAGCAGAAATGAAAGAAAATGAATTTAGTAGGCTATGTGGCATATATTCTAGAGGTGAGTGATCATTATTTAGTAACTGAGTAAAACTTATCCACTATTGAAGTAAAATGTATATTTAAAGAGTCTGCAATAGAAGTATCATCAGTAATTTCTTTATCAACAATTAATTTCTCTATTGAATTTTTCTTAGTTTGGCTCCTGAGAAGACTGTTTATGGTTGTCAAAGTGTTTTTCACATCTCCTTTGTTTGGAAAGTTTATTGTTATAATAATTATATTTCACAATTTTGATTATTTTAGTTAATTTGTTTCTGTATTGAGTACCTATATTGTACTTTGGGAATTTTGTTTTGTAGTTGCATTTTGAATAATTTATATCTGTTCTTTATTGAAGTGATAATTCCTGGAGTGATCCATGGATTTGCAACACTTTTGGGTTAAACTGGTTTCCTTCTTAACCTTTCCACTACGGGAGAAGGGTTAAATGTACGTTAATGTATGCTTCCCATATTTGAAGGGTTAAAGGAAAGCAAGTATTAAAAATATGGAAAAACAAACATATAATCTGGGTCATAGGTTTGCCACAGTCAAATTAGGTATTTTCTACAGTCCCAATAAATTTTCTTTTGTTAACATTTGAGAATATTCTGTAATCAATAGTTTTTTTATCCACAACCTGAACAATGTTATTGTATGTAGGAAAATGATCACTGATGTTTGTGATTATAATTCCAGAGTTTACAAGGGCATTGCTATTTACAAATATATTATCAATCGTAGATTCTCTTATTCAATTACCATAGTTGCAGACTCAATTGGGTTTGGTAATAGTATGACTAAGATAGAAAGAATTCATTACTTTTAGAAATTTATTAGGGATTTCTTCAGATTGCAAATTGATGTTGAAGTCACCCGCAACTATGGCATTTGATTTATGGAAGTTGCATAACATGCTGTCAAAGTGAATTAAAAAGCTATTGATATTAGTATTAGGTGGTCTATATATTGCATGAACAGAATATACATTACTTTTATCTTTTATATTAACAATCATGTTTTCAGTATATATCGCTATTACATAGAGAAAATACTTCGTTAGTCATAAGTTATATGCATATACACAGAGATACCCCAACCAACCACCATCTCTTACAGTATGATAAGCAACATAATTATATTATATAGGTGTTTAATACTATTTAACCAGGTTTATCTTTAATGATAGAAGTTAGAGAGTAATTTTAAATGGTCGTGAATCAGGATGGCAGAAAATGAAAAGTCGGGTACCACAGGGGTCAGTATTAGGTACATTATTCCTTATTGTGTATCAAGATTATTTTGAGAAGGGAGTAGCAGTAAAGCACAGTATCTAAACTTGCAGATAATACAAATGTAGCTTCCCCATTTATACATCAATATAGAAAATTCTTATGAACTACAAAAAGATCTTGATAGATTAGTTGCTTGGGCTAGTAAATTGAAGATGGATTGCAGTGTTCAAAAATGCAGAGTCCTTCATTTTGGCAGAAATAATCAAAACTTTCGTTATGAGATGCAGGGAAACTGGTTGGAGGATGTTATACAGGAAAAAGATTGTCAGTATAGTTAGTAGTGATCTAAATTTTCTAAGCAGTGCTTAGAGGCTAGAAATAAAGCAAATAAAATGCTAGGTATTATTAAGAGGAATGGGGAATGTTAGTTGCAAGAGTAATGAAGTATGTACATTACACAATTCTTATGTTAGGCCTCCTCACTCAGAATACTGCATTTAAGCTTAGTCACCTCACCACAGGCATGATAGAGATATGTTCAAGGTGCGCAACATAGCGCAACCAAGCCCTCTATGAAAAGGTTGGACTACAGTGAAATAGTAAAGGGACTGGGTATGTTTAGTTTTGAAACACATTGATGGGGGTATGATACAGATGTTCAAAATATTTTCAGGTTTGCACAATATACAGGGTGTTCTAAAATTACATAGTAAATTTTTATATAAATGCAATATCTTAACAAAAATTATTGATATTTAACAATTTTATTTTAAACATGGCAACAATAATTGTTTATTTGAGATGTTCAAAAGTGTCTTCCTTCAACTTGAACACATTGTTCAGTGTCCAACTCCTGATTGACAGACTTAAGAAAGTTTACTAGGTAATTTTAAAACACACTGTAGATGTAACTTTTTCTTATTAAATCTTATTGGAAAAACTTAAAGATAATAAGGAAATTAGGAAGTGGACTTGTAGACTGGATCTATAAAAGTACTTTTTTAGTTATAGTAGTAGATTTTTGGAATGACTTGCCCATATAATGTGGTAAATAGTAGCTCCTTAACTTTAAGAAAAAACTATGCTTTCATGAATGAAATAAAGTTTGAAAGTAATATATCTGTTTTACTGAAGTAAGCAAGCTACTTCAGTAGCTTTGTAAATAGTTTAAGAATAATTAGCTGACTTGAAAATGATATTTTGCAAAATTAATATTTTAAAAGTTGGCAAAATATTCAAGACAAAGTTACCAAAGCAACCCCTTAAGGTTGTTGTCTTAGAGTGATTGCTTGACAGTTCTTAAGACTCTAGGCTGAAATGTATTAGTTATGTACATTGTTGTTTTTCAGTAATTATGAGAAAAGTGTCCCATTCAAGTAGAAGTTCAGAAAGTCCAAACAGAGGTGACAAGAGAAGATCCATCTCCAGATCATGCTTAGAAAAGTCCTCTGTTAGAAGCAGAAAGAAAAGGAAAAGGTCTTATTCGCCTTCATCCTCCTCTTCCTCCTCATCCTGCTCTTCATCATCATCATCATCATCATCAAGTTGTTGTCATTCCTCAGATTCAGAGGATGATTATAAAAAGCAAGAAATGAAGAAAAAACAAAAACTAAAAAAAGGGAAGAAAAAGGAAAAGATAAAAATGAAGAAAATTCATAAACAAGAGAAAAAATTACGACATTTGTCTAAAAAATTAAAAAAGTTTAAAAGGAATGATGCCACAGAAATTGTTGTAACCAGGAATGAAGTGCCAAAGTGTGATGCAACAAACAATGACACCATCAGATGATGTAATAAGGAATAATGTGGCAACAACTTCAGCATCAATTTCCAAACAACGGAAAGATGATGATGATGATGTGTTTGGTCCATCAGCTCATCTGTTGGAGGCAAGCAAAGCAAGAGCACCAATGACAAAGGAAGAGTGGGAGAGGCAGCAGAGTTATGTGAGGAGAGTGTTTGATCCAGAGACTGGGCGTCATAGGTAAGTAAAAAAACACACACTGTTTGTACACACATTTATTGAGTGTCTAGTATCAGCAATTTTGATAAACTTGTTTTTCAAGGACATTAGCTCACCAGCAAATGATATATGTTTGGTGCCTTCATATCTAACTTACCTAATATACCTTGCTTTAGTATTTAATTATAGCTAAATCTACTGTATTAAATGAAATTATAGTCAAGGTAACCAGCATGGTGCTATAAAGGTTTCTTTGCTGTTTTTGAGAAGTATTTTGTAGAAGGCATTAATCCCATTTGCAAGGAAAAAGGAATGAATAAAGTTCATTGATTTTTCACCTACATTTTTTGGGATTGTGGAATACTTTGGCTGGAATGGGGGTAAGAAGAAATATGGCAATCTTCTGAACATTAATTAGTACAATCTTTTTAAATTAGTACCCCTGAACCAGTAATTGATTCTACTCTACCAGTAATTAATACTACTGGTATGTTGTCTGAACAAGCTACCCTGTAAGTATTAGTTGATTTACATGCTTCAGGAAATAACTTGGGGCCAAATAGGAAAAATAATAACTTAAAATCTCTTAAAATTGTGTTATTCAGTGCTAGGTCACTTAGGAACAAACGAATGGAATTTATAGCACTAGTCAAAACTTGGACTTTAACATCATAGGAATAATGGAATCCTGGATTCATTCTGAATCAAGGGATTTTGTAGGAGAATTTGAAATGGTAGGTTACAAAATGTTTCACAAAGGTATGAAAGGAAGAGGAGATGGAGTACTTTTATACACTTGTGACTTCCTGCACCAGGTAAATAGTAACATTGGTTCTGCTCATGAAATGTTGGAAATTGAACTGTGACCAATAAAATAGTGCATCTATTTCTAGTATATAGGCTACCTCACAACCCTATTGATAAGGATATAAACTTGTATAATTAATTAAGCAGATCAATGAATGATAAGATTAGTGTTAATTTTGGTGATTTTAACTGCAGTAATATAAACTAGGAAGACAAAACAGATGATCTACAGAAGCTAAGGCCAACAAAGACCCTAGATCCACTCTGAGGTTAGCCCGAGAGAAAGAAGAGAGTAGGGGTTAAAAGAAGAGAATAAGAGGTTAAGTAAGTAGCAAAACATATCATTTGTGGTTAACATTCATTCAGAAAAAAAGAGAGAGAGAGAGAGAGAGAGAGTCACTCACCATCACCAGCCACTGCTGACAAGTTGGAAAAATAGTCAGAGAGAATAGGAAAGGGATGAAAGATGAAAAGTAGTAAGAACACTTACAAACCATGCAAACGCAGTCTTAACTCAAACACTGTCATACTGTGCAAACTACAGACATGCAAGTAAAGAGAGGATAAGAAAAAAAAAAAAGTATGAAGAGTATAACAAAAAGTGGGTTAGTTTATGCTTTGAGCTACATCTAAGTTTGTGTTAGTCTAATTTTTTTTTTTTTTTTTTTTTTTTTATTGCTGGCATTAATCATCAACAGACTCATCCTCAACCATCACCCCAAGAGCTCCTGTTGCTAATTGTTTTATTATTTTAAATGATGTTAATATTTTTAAAATACCTATCTCAATTATTTTAAACGTAAAAAAGTTTTTAGCGATGTTAGTAATGAAAGGCCTACCACATAATTTAAATCCTTTATTATGATTATTGTTATTGAAAATGAACAATGTCCAAATTTACGTTATTGATTTTATTAATGATTTTGAAAACTTCAGTAAGCTCCCCACTTAATCTCCTAGTCTTGAGTGAATGAAAGTTTAATGCGAGGGTGGCCAACCTTTCCAAGCGATGGGCGAACAAATTGGTCAGTAATTTTCAGAGTGACACTTTTCTGAAATCTAGACTAAAATAATAAGGTAAAATAAAAAATAATTCAAGTACACTGAAATTTTTATGAAATACACACACACACACACACATGTAAAAATATGTTCAAATACTAACTGAAGTAATATAATCGTACAAAAAATTGAACCCTGAAAAACTAGAAAATTCAAACATTGGAAAAAAAGAGTTATTTTCTAGATTAGCTGAACTTTAGTGTGATTTTTTTTTAGCCTGTTTTGAGAGTCAGTTAAAGCTGATCAGTACTTATTCTTAATAAAATTCATTGAGGAAAATGCTTGTTCGCAGATGTAAGTGGATCCAAATTTGCCACCTGATGGTGGTGGGCAACCCTAACAGCCTTGGTGGGCCATTTATTGGCCCACATGCAAGGGGTTGGCCACTGCTGGTCTAACTCTTTAATCCTATCTTCATAAGACTTGTTGCATAATGACGGAATTAGTTTCGTGGTGCATCACTGAACCCTTTCCAACCTATCAATATCCTCACGCAAATATGGGCACCAAAACTGAATGGCATATTCTAAGTGAGGCCTGATTAGGGACTTGTAAAGGGGCAATATAATATTCAACTTACATTCAAAATTACGCGCTATGAAGCCTAACATCCTATTAGTTCTTGCGCAAGACTCCAGGCACTGGTTCCTAACTGTTAAATCCTTAGATACGCGTATACCTAAATGTACTTCCTCATCAACACTCACTGTCTATCATCCATCGTGTATGTGTAATTTGTTACAAGAACCTATATGCAAAACTTTACATTTGTCTACATTAAATTGCATCTGCCACTTATCTGCCCACTCTATAATCCTATTTCTATTATCCACATTAAAAACTTTACCACCTATTTTACATCCTTGAATTTTGACACGTTACTGGTCAAGCCTACATCTATGTCATTAATGTAGATTACGAATAGCAATGGGCCTAACACTGAACCTTGAGGAACACTGCTACTTACATCTAGTGATGGGACGATACCAAAATTTTTAACGATTCTGATTCCGATACCACTAAAAAGTCTCGATTCTGATACGATTCTCGATTCCGATTCCGATTCTCAATATTTTTAAATATAATTCTATACTTGTTTTTCTGGAAATTGTCATATTTTACTCTGGTAAGATTAACTATTTACATTATGAGTATGGTAATATAAATTATAAATTATAATAGATTGGCTTAAAAATAAAAATCAACTGTAAGTTGTAACAATTCATTTTAATCTTCTTGATTACACATCATGGATATAGATGTTTTAATGTATAGCTACAATACAATAAAAATAAAATTTGTTATCCTCTTTCATTTAAATTTTAAAGTTTACATTGCAAAACTGGTTCAATTAAAAGTTAAAGAATCGTTTTAAGAATCGGAAATCATGGTACAATTCTCTCGATTCCGATTCCTGAAAAATGCTTGATTCTTCGATTCTCGATTCCGATTCCGATTAATCGTCCCATCACTACTTACATCCAACTACCCCAATTCCCTACCATTAACAACAACCCTCTGTTTCCTGGAACAAAGCCATTCCTGTAATCAGTTAGCTACCTGACCACGTATACCATGTGCTTTAACCTTCGCAATTAATCTTCTATGCAGAACTGTATTGAACACTTTTTTAAAGTCTAAATAAATAATGTCAGCTGCTCTATGCCTATCATATTCATACACTCTTTCATTATAAAACTAACAAATTAGTTAAATAAGATTTATGGCATCAAAACCCATGCTGACTAGTATTAATCAAATCGCAACTTTCTAAGTGATTGACAATATGATCCCTAACTACGGATTCCAAAAGTTTACTGACAATTGACATTAAGCTAATAGGCCTATAATTGCTAGCTACTGTGTGGTCACTTTTTTTAAATGGGCATAATGTTAACTAATTTGAAATCTTCAGGAATAATCCCCACTTCTGGTGACTTATTAAAAATTTTTGTTAATGGGCCTACAATAACTTCTTTCAAATGTCTACGATAAAGCACATCAGGGCCTGGAGCCTTGCTAACTTTTAGCTTATCAATATAATGCGCAATCTAACCCTCATCAATGGTTATTTCATTCAAAATAGTCTTGCTACTAAATGAAACTATATCATCCACATCAGGGACATTATTTCCATCTTCTATGGTAAAAACCTTTGCAAAAAAGTTGTTAAAAATACCCGCCATTGCCTGAGCATTGGAAGCCAAAGCACCATTAGCATCCACTAGAGGGCGTATGTTCCCTTTTATCGGCTTACAATTATTGATGTAGTCATAAAACTTTTTCAGATTGTTTACTATCTGCAGCTACAAGTATCTCAAAATTATGCTTAGCATTCCTAACAGATCTTTTAACCTGATGTCTAAGCTTGATATATCTATTAAAGTTAGTTACTCTGCCATCGCACTTATTAAATTTATATGCTCTGTTATGCTTATTTATGAACTCACCTATTTCCCTAGTCCAACACTTGGATCTACCATGATTACTAGCATGCTTGGGCCAATGCGGAATAAACTCCCTTTTGATATTCAAAAAACTTTCTTTAAACTCTTCCCAATGAAAATTTGCGTCATTACCCACAAATAAATTATCCTAGTCCACTACTCTCATCCTATCCGCAAAACTATCAAAATTAGTCCTACAAAAATCAGGGACTTCTATTACATTACTATCCTTACTGTTTTCTATTAATAGCTTAAACCTAATAATTTGGTGATCACTACATCCCAAACTCTCACCTACTTCCAAACCTTCGACTATATTTTCATCATTCATCATCACCACATCTAAAATATTGTCACTGGGCATTGGTTTGGTAACCATCTGTGGTAAAAAATTATCTTCCATAAACTCAATCATTGTTAAGTCAATGGGTAGACAGTCCTACTAGGGGTAATAACAAACTAGATTTCATATTCACAAGTGAAGTCTTTAACCTGACTATTGGTGGAACTTTGAGTAACAGCAACCACAGTTTAAATAGGTTTGACCTCAGGGTTCCAATTAGTACTTGAGAAAAGATGCACAAAAGGTTGGATTTTACCAGAGCAAATTATGAAAGTATTCACTGTAGTTTAGACACACTTGAATTTCTAATAAACAAGCATAGGTGTATGAGGTGGGGGGTCTGGGGGGTGGCAGGGCCCCAGGACTAGGGAATTGAGCATTTTCAGGGCAGATTTTTCCTGACATTCCTTTGGGTTTTTTCATTTACTTCTTGAGGTGAATTAATTACTTGCTACTATACTTGTTAATAATTAAAATAAATACATTACATGACCATTGGTCCATTGTATTCACTGATCTCAAACAGTGATGGTTCAGATGTGATATGTAAGTGGAGGTAGTGTTCTTTATCTCATTTTATTTATTTTATCTCATTTTTGTAAATTGTAATGTTTTTTATATCAAAAAGGCTTTAATATATGTTACTCATACTTAGGGTTGCCAGATTTTTCAAGTGCCCATGCGGGACAAAATGTTTTCCTGAGGTTTTTTAAGACCAATTTTTTTTTCAAATTGAAACTAGATTTCTTCAATGGTTACAACAAACAAAATTAGAAAAATTTTATTACAATAATATTTAACAATTAAACATCATGAATATATTGAAATTCTAAATCAATTCATCCCTAAAAATTTGCTTAAAGAAATCTTTTGCAGGACATTTTGACACAGGATTTTTTGGATCAAATGCGGGACTGTCCCGTAAAATATGGGATGTCTGGCAACCCTCCTCATACTCTAACCTTTGTGTTATTTTATGCTACACATAGTGCTTATGCGGAAATCAGGGCATCCTGAAAATTTCTAGGGCAAATTTTTTCTTCCCCCCCTCCCCCCAATAAAGTGCCATCCCATATAGGGATCAATTAAGAATATTACAGGACACTTTTATACCCACTAAAATAGTTTCCTTGTCAACCAAAACACTGAAATGGTTTAACATTGAAATTAGCAATGGTATTACGGAAAGAAATAGAGCCTACAAATTACTTGTCACATTCCAATAAGATTAATTCAAAAAATTATATAAACCTACATTGGAGGATTAAATCCTTAATTAGATCAGTTAAATGTGAAGGAAAAGCTAGAGTTGCCTCACTCTGTAAAGTTAACCTTCAAGTTTTTTGCCCATGTTAATAGCAGAAAGAGAATTAAAAATTTTGTAGGTCCCCTTAAAGATAGAAATGGCATATTGTAATTCAGTGATATGGATGTAGCTATGTTAAATGAGTTTTTCATTACAGTCTTCAGGGAAGGAGACTTAACTGAAGTACCAAATCTCTGGGTTACATATGATGGTGACCATCCCTTAGAGACCATACATTTTATGACATGAGGTGCAGCAACTAATTGACAAGATGAATAAGTATAAATTACCCAGTCCTGACTTATTTCTTCCAAGGGCATTAAAAGAGGTTAGCCACAATATTGCTGATGATTTAGTAACCCTATTCAAACATTCAAATTAGGGAAAATTCCAACTGACTGGAAATCAGCAAATGTAACACCACTCTTTGAAAAAGGAGACAGGAGAAATCCTTGTACTTATCTCAAACTGTCAAATGACCATGCAGAAGTCAAAAAGAGGGCCTTAAAAATTCTAGGGTATATTTAAAGAGTTCCACTTTTGAAACAAGGAGATTTTAATCTCCTTTATAGTCAGACCTCAACTCGAGTATCATGTGCAGTTGGTCTCTATTCCTTAGGAAGGGTATAGAAAGGTTGAAAAGGGTACAAGCAAGAGCCACAAAATTGATCCCTCCAATAAGACTGCAAAACTACCACTGAAGATTAGAATGCTTAAATCTGTTTACCTCAGAGACCAGGAGATTGCACAGTCAGCTTATTCAAGTTTTCACAATGCTCAATGGGATAGATGGTAGACTACAGGAAATTATTCTCATTTAATACTAATCCAAGAAGAAATAATCTCTAGCAATTTTTTCTTCTGTTAAGTAGTTAATATCTGGAACCAACATCGCTCAGAGGTTTAAAGCCAAAGTGTAAATGTGTTTAACCCTTAAGTACGCGCTTCCCATTTTGAGACATAACTATGCATGTGCGGTACTGAGTACTGGTATAGCATTTTATTAATTTATCAGGTGACTAAAAGGAAATGAAGCAAACATATGATTATTTTCGTACAAAAGAATTAATGTAAATATATATTCCTACATTATAAGAATGAAATCATCAGAAATAAGTGATCATCAAATTTATATAAAAAAAATTAAAAGAAAGTAGTAATGATGTATATCTATTATATAATGTCAATTTCATATTTCTATAACATGAGAAAGAGAATGAAGAAATAAATAAAAATTGAAATGAAAATTAAATAATAAAAAATGAAAAATTATAAATAAATGAAGCATATATATATATATATTTTTTTTTCTTTGTTTGTTTCAAAGTATGACCGCTCATGGCCACCAAAAGAAAGGTGGATAGCAGAGCAAACACAGGACGAAGATTAAGGAACAGCTAATGGAAATGAACAATAGACGGGGGAGGAGGAGGGGGGGAAGCAGAAAGATCATAGCGGAGTCACAGCCGGTAAAGAAGTCGGGAGCAAAAGAGGAAGGAGAACAACCCGGTTATCGAAAAGTAGGGACCTTCAGATAGAATAGCGCCAAGCCTATCAGAAGGCCCGACGCTCTCCAAAAAGGGAAAATACTCTGTGCGCAGCGCAAAGTAAAGCGGACACTCCACCAGGAGGTGGGCAACTGTAAGGAAAACGTTACAATTGGGACATCGGGGCACCCGATCCCCGGCCATCAAATAGCCATGGGTCAGGTGGGTGTGGCCAATACGGAGGCGGGCCAGAGCCACCTCCTTATGGCGCGACCGATGGAAGAAAGAGGCCCAACATCCCAATTTGGGTTTAATCTTGCAAAGTTTGTTATCTGTAGCGCCATCCCAGCGACTCTGCCACCGGGAGCGCAAAAACCTACGGAAGCCAGGGATATAATCGGAAAAGGGGAGGGACACGGGTGAAACCTGTAGTCGGCATGCGGAACGGGCAGCTCGATCGGCAGCCTCATTACCAGCCACGTTAACATGTGCTGGGACCCAGCAAAATACCACCTCCTTGCCACCGAAAGCGACAAGAGTATGGCAGTATGGCACAGTAGCTGGATTCGTTGGACCAGTGGGTGGACAGGGTCAAAACACTCCAGGCCATCCAGGGCACTGCGGGAATCCAAATAGATGACAAACGACCCATCCAGATGCTCCCGCACCACCTCCAGAGCGCTCAGAATGGCATAGAGCTCCGCCGTGAAAATGGAAGCCTCATCAGGGAGAGGGGTACATTGGGGAGCAAGGGCAGACAACTGGGGAACAGCCGCGGCCCCAACGCCCCCCGACGACCTCGAGCCATCTGTGAAGACCGCAACACATCCAGAGTGACACGCCGCATGCTGAAGGAACAGAGACCGAAGCAAGGCAGAGTCAGAATCGGCCCTGCGAATGGGGCGCAATGCCCTACAGCACGCAACAGGGGTGCTCTCCCAAGGTGCAACACCCTTGAAAGAGACCGGTATAACGGATGGAGGAGGAGTGCCCATACCATCGAGGAGGGAGGTCACCGTGTCGGTGAAATACCAACCCCCATCCCGGCAGAATGCCCTCTCCACCACCTGGAACAGAGGAGAGTTGGGAAGACGGAGGATCCGGAGATAGTGCTTAGCAATGAGGAACGACCTCCGATCCCCCAGGGGAGGGATGTCGCACTCAACCTGCAGACTATCAATCGGAGAGGAGCGGAAGGCGCCAGATGACATGCGCAGTCCTCTAGAGAGGACCAGATCCAGTATCCGAAGGGCCGTATGGGAGGCGGAGCCATACACCACACTCCCATAATCTAATTTTGACTGTACCAGGGACACGTACAAACGGAGGAGTGTCTGCCTATCCGCGCCCCCATGTAGTATGCGACAGATGTGCCAGCAAATCCAGGGGTACGTCTTGCAGACTCGCGCAGCCGGCGAAGGTGGGGAACCCAGCTCAAACGGCTGTCGAAAACCATACCCAGGAAATGCACTGACTGAACGAGGGCCAGAAGCTGACCCCCGAGTGTAAGATCAAAGGTCGGGACGGCGCCGGATCCCCGTCTCCTCGGCGGAAGGAAGGCCACACACGAAGTCTTCGGGGAAGACAGCGTAAGGCCCACCGACGACGCCCAGCGTTCATCCCGATTGACCGCGAGTTGGACTTGCCTCTCCACGAGGGGGGAACTCGTCCCCGCGGCATAGATAGAACATCGCACCGAGGGCGGAATGGCTCCCGGTAGCGCAGACATGACCAGATTGAAGCAGGAGACGCTTAAGACACACCCCTGGGGCACCCCCTCCTCCTGAGCATACAGGTCAGATAGGGCCGCCCCATTACGGACGCGGAAAGTGCAACGGCAGAGGAAGTTACGAAGAAATGTGGGCAAAAAGCCCACAAAACCAAGAGACTTCAAATGGTCCATGACAACTCCCCGACGGGTCGTGTCATAGGCCTTTTGGACATCAAAAAAGATGGCCAGAACAAGATTCCGGCGGGAAAAGGCCTCCCGTACATCATGACCAAGGAGGAGAAGGGGGTCCAGAGTACACCGAAATCGACGAAAGCCATACTGGGTCGGGGGGCATAACCCAAGCGACTCCAGTGTAAAGGAAAGTCGGACGGCCACCATCTTTTCAAGGAGCTTGCATAAGCAGCTCGTCAAGGCAATAGGCCGATAGCCCGCCACCTCCGCCGGATCCTTCCCCGGCTTAGGTATCGGGACCACAATCGCCTCCCTCCAACGGGAAGGGAACGACCCCTCAACCTACACCCGGTTGAAAAGATCCAGCAAGAAGTGTAGGGCCATCGGGTGCAGATTCCAAAGAAAGTCATACGGAATGCCATCAGGGCCAGGGGCGGAAGAACGACGGGTTGCCAGCTGGAGTCCACCACGGGACGCTACGCGTCCGCGGGTTACCGGAAGATCGAGGAATACAGTCCTCCGCGACGCCCATCAATACCCGCTCGAAGAACTCCAAGCTTTCATCCACAGAGCCAAAGCTCAACACCGAACGGGTAATGACGGAACGAGCCCTGAAGGATGGCCAGTCAGCCTGCGCAAGGCACCACCTCGGTCGAGACGAGACACCCGACTACGGTCCGACCGGCTCAAGACAGACTGGGTAATGATCACTACCATAAGAGTCCCCCAACACCTTCCACGAAAAATCGAGTAAGGCATCGAGGGACACCAAGGAGAGATCAATACAGGTAAATGAACCCGTGGGTTCGTGGAAGTAAGTAGGTTCACCGGAATTGAGGCACGCAAAGGAAAGTTCCTCCATTAAGGAGAGCAACATTAGTCGACCGAACATCTCCCCAAGCCGGGTTGCGACTGTTAAAGTCCCCGAGGAGGAGAAATGGTCGAGGTAGTTGCAACACCAACTCGCGAACCGCATCGCGAGAAGGAAGGTCATGAGGAGGAATATAAATCGAGCAGGCAGTGTACTGGCGATCTAAAAATAGCCGCACAGCCACAGCCTGCAAGGAAGTGCGAAGAGGCACACCTCGCGATGGTAACGAATGATGCACATAAATCGCCGCACCCCGCCGGCGTGTGTGCTCATCCGGGGTGCAAGGGAAACCAACATAGCCAGAGAGACGAGGGAGTCCCCGCGCAGCCAGGATAGTCTCCTGGAGACAAACACAGGAAGGCCGCTCGCTCTTCAGCAGGGAGGCAAGGTTCTCCCAGTTAGCTAAAAGCCCCCTACAGTTCCAATGCAAAATGGAACTGTAAGGGGAAGTGGCATTATAAGAGGCAGAGAAAACAGAGAAATAGCCACGGACCAAGCTGAGCAGCAAACTCAATGGTCCGCAACCAGGGACGGAATCGGCTTCCCCGACTCACCCCAAATGGGGGGAGGGCCACCGACCCCGCAGCTGCTGCTTCACCCGTAGTAGAACGAGAGGTGGAGAGTGGAACAGGGAGTTCTGGGGGGGGGGGGAGATGACGAGACGGGCCCAACCGAAACCCCCGACTCCTCACCAGAGGGGGGCCGGGGAGAACCAGATGTTCGAGGGCTCGTCAAACCAGATAAGCACTGACGGGGGGGGGGGAGGGGAAGGTCCACCACAGGTGGGAGAGGTAGATCCAGGAGAGAGACCTGACCACTCTCAGCAGGAGCCGAAGGAAAAGAGACTCCATGAAGAAGGGCCAGGCTCCTCTCGACCGGGTCCACCATGGGAACAGCGTCAGTAATCGAGGGTGTCATGGGGCGGTGTACCTCAACCGATCCTGGACACTGGTCGGGGCACCGGGAGGTGACGCCTCACCAGCCATCCGTATAGCGGGGGGAGTCCCGAGTGGATCAGGAGCGGCGCGCCGCTTCCCCTCCGGTGAAGAAGGGGAAGCAGGGCGAGCAGCGGTCATGATCGGGTCTGGAGGACTCCGACTCCGACCACGGTGATGCTTTCTCCTCCCCTTCGGGGCATCACCTTCCCCACCTGAGAGATGAGTAGGCAAGGATCCAGACCCCAAGGCAGGAGAGGGAGAAGGGGCACTGGTAGGCAGGGAATCAGATGGGATGTCTGAAAGTGAGGCAG
This sequence comes from Bathynomus jamesi, assembly GCA_023014485.1. Taxonomy (NCBI): domain Eukaryota; kingdom Metazoa; phylum Arthropoda; class Malacostraca; order Isopoda; family Cirolanidae; genus Bathynomus; species Bathynomus jamesi. The sequence continues at coordinate 119,444 of JAJOZX010009569.1, read as the reverse complement.
AGGAACAAGAAGGGCCCACGGCGCCAGGAGGACCACCAACCCCTGGAACTTCCAGGGGGGGCACCACTCTGGTAGATGCCGGGGTAGCACGGGAGGGGCCCGAGGACCCGCCAGGGCCAAGAGCCGCAGCATAGGACAACCCCCGCCGCGGCTCCCAGTCATGGACCCTATCGTGCGCCTCCCGCGCACTAAGGAATTCGGTAGTCCTTAAGGACCGCACCTCGAATTCAAATTTGAAAATGGGGCAGTCCCGAGAGGAGGAAGGGTGGGCCCCCGAGCAGTTCGTGCACGAGGTAGGGTGCGCAGGCCCACCGCAGTGGACACATAGCTCACCCTCACGGCGGCACGCAGAGTTAACATGGCCAAACTGGTTGCAGCCAAAGCAACGAACCGGGTCAGGCACATATGGTCACACCGAAAACTCTCACGACCGGCGATCACCCACGCCCCAGAACACCTGGGCTGGAGGCACAAGGGAGTCAAAGGTCAGGAGCGGACGGGGTAAGAGCACCATCCCGGCGTGACGAAAAGTGGAAGACCTTCGTTACCCCCTGGGGGGGGGCAAGATCCTCCTGCAACTCGCCAACCGGGATTGACAGCAGACGGGAAGCGAAAATGGTGCCCTGACAGCTATTCAATTGCGGATGTGGAGTCACAGAAACTCTGCAACTCAAGACATCCTGCAACTGTAGAAGGGACTCAGTCACCCCTGAAGAACGGGACTTCAAAAGAAGAGACCCATCCTTCAGAGGGCGGATATCATAATGACAGGGAACCCCCACCGTCTTAAGGCGCTGAAACACCCATTCCAAGTTGCCTGGAAGGGAGCCAGCGGAAGGGCGGAGAACAAGGAACCTCTCCACCAGACAGAAATTGACAGCCGGGACAGGTCCATGTGTAACGGTAACCGAGAGTGGGTGAGAGAACAAGTGCCGCGAAGACCCCGCCCTATGGCCACCACGAGTCCGGCCACAAGAGCCAGATGCCGCAGAGGACGAGAGGGGGCCATACGGCTTGAAGGTCAATCCAGCAGAGGCAGAGGCCGCTGAATGACCAGAAGTAGTAGTCTTATTCAAATCCAAGGGCAGGCCAGAGTCATCATCAGGAGGGGATTGAAGTTTAGAAATTGAACCCATAAACAATAGCTTTACAAAAAAAACAGCCTTGGACCCAAGGCAATGCACCATCCGCTGCTGCATCCTTCAAGGTGCAGGCCCAACGTCCCGGGTAGCCAGCACCCCAACCTGACTGTCGTTTTAAAAACAGCAGATTGGCATTATGGAGATTTGTCCATTAAGGGCCAAGGAAAGACCCAATCCAGACGCAGCAGCGGTCCGGGTGCCCGTACCATCCCCAGAGCACAGCTCAGCCACGGAGCGATGACCCCAAGACTGCAAAATACAGAGGGAGGGGAGATACTACAATTAACAGAGGCACAAGACCGAGTCAAGACAAAAGAAATTCCGGGAGAGACGGAAAAAAAGGGGGAGCAAAAAGAAAGAAAAAACGAAAAAAAGAAAAAAAAACGCAACTAGGTAACTCTTCGCCCACATCCCGCGAGGAGTTGAGGAAACCCCAACAACCCACGAGGTGTACGAGCCCCCTCGGCCTGGCAAGCCGGAGTACCTAATCGAGGGGGATATATATATATATATATATATATATATATATATATTAGTGATGTAGGTCACATCCGCATTTTCTCGCATCCGCACTTTGGACTGCGGATGTCGTGCGGATGTGGACCGTTGAGATAAAATGTCATTAATAAGTGGAAATTATCAAATTCTACTATATTAATAGAACTAGTTCATTGTGCGCAAAAGTGATGCAAGCGACAAGACGAGAGGCTGTTCTTGTATGAAGTTACTCTCTTGCAACCTACTTAGATCCACGTTACAAAGCTAAGTTATTTTCACCTAGTACATTAGAATGAGTTAAATCATCACTTGGCAAAGCAGTTGAAGAGCTTCAATCTCTTGAATCTGTCGCTTCGCCACCCACCAAAAGAATAAAAGTTTCAGTGACAGAACCAACACCTTCAACAAGCAAATCTATCACAGAATCTGTCTCTCAGTTTCTTGAGTCAAGCAGCAATGACGAGACCTACGCGATGTCAAAAGATGTAGTAAAAATGATCGAGAGCTATCACCAAGAAAAATGCCTGGCTGCCTGTGACAATCCTATTAGTTGGTGGAAAAATACGCAGAATATCTATCCATACTTGAGTAAACTTGCAAGGAAACATTTAGCCTGTCCTCCAACAAACGTACCAAGCGAGAGATTATTTAGCAGTGCTGGATTAATATATGATGAAAAGAGAACAGACTGGCAGCAGAAAAGGCAGAATAATTAATGTTCCTTAAGCATAACCTTCCTATAATTAAGTTTGAACATTAAATGATGAACATCTTAGTTTACTTTATTTTAATTACTCATTTATAAATATGCCTAATAAAACTTTAAACTTAATATAAATAGTTATCAAGCTAATTAAAGATCTCTTTCTATAAGGGTGGAGGTTGGGGAAAGAGGTCGGTGGGGTGCATTTGAGTTGGGTTCACGTCCCGCATCCTGGTACACAATTATGGTTTCTAATTGTGGCTGAAACTCAACAAAATATAACAAATTTATTTGCAGACGAATTCACTAATTGATTTCTATATTAGTTAGATGCTGATATTATTTTATATGTTCAGAGAAAAGTACAGCAATTATTGTACAATTAATCAATTATACTACATTATAGCTACAGCTCTCTCTATATAATAACTTATTATATACGTTAAACACAACAAATTTCGAATATATCCTAAAAAATAACGAAAATGTAGACATCCGCATCCGCGCGATGTGAAAAAAATGACATCCACTACATCACTAATATATATATATATGTATGTGTGTAATTAAAGATAATACTTTTGCTAATTTTAGTATGATAGATCATCAGCCATAAATAGGCCTAGTTAGTGCATTACACACAATTTAAACAATTTAATGCAAGTACTGAATATAAATAGTGCTTTTACACCTTTATTTCACTTTTATATCACAAAAGTATGCATCTGTTTCACTTACACAACTGCATGCACCCAGCACAGTATGCCGAAAGAACATGGTTGTCTTCAAAAATGGTTCCCAAAATTGTTATAGAAGAGGTCAAACGAGCAATGACCACCCTCATCAACAGCTGATGTCATACTGATAGGGTAATGACTCATTGGAAGCATTTCGACTAATTTTCAAAGAATTATGGTGACTTTAATTGAAATCTGGTACTGTGTACCAGGGTGTGTGCAGTTAAGGGTTAAAAATAGGTTGGACAAAGTTCTGAATACAATCAGGGTTTAAGACTGTCCTCACATATAACTTAAGAAAGTAGTATTAGAATGTAACTGCAGGAGTTTGTTTAAACATCTCCCCCCACTTCAGAGAGAGGTCTCTGGTTGATTGTGCCCCACATAGCATGATCAGCTATCAAGCAACTCATTTTTTATCACCTCCCTCATAAATATCTCCAAGTGGAAGACTCTTGAAGTTGCCATTGCAACAGGTGATTACCCACAAAACACTTTCATTTTCCATAAGGGACAAGTACACAGAGATATAGATACAGGGACCTCCCACTGATATTCCTTACTGGAAAGAGCTTTTCTTTACTTTTGTGGTGACACAGCACTGTAAAGTATGAATAACTCAATATATCATTTGCTGCTTAAACACCTTTCATGGCAGGAGACCCAAGTTGAAACACACTGATATTTAAAAGTTTGGTGGACACATGCATCCAATTACAGAAAGTATGCTCACACTTGCATGCCTTATTAATATATCTAAGAATAGAGTAGAAAAATAAAGAAAAACTTAAAAAAAAAAAGCATACCATGGATTAAGGTAGCGTTTTTGGTTAGTTTATACAACAGTGCTATCTAGCTTACAATCTCTGTGTACAAGATATAATTGTAGAGCTAATGTTATATATTCTCCCTTTTCCTATGAAATTTGCTTGTCTACTTTTCCAGGGTCAAGGTATTTTCTTCATACTTTTTCTGTACCCACCTCTGGCAGGGAGGAAGCAGGGGGTGGGGAGAAAGCCTTGTGTTTTTCTATCCAGTTTTTTTCGACTGTTTGAATAGTTGAAAAGTGAAATAGTTTAATAACAGGAACCTCCCTGAGTGGACTGAAAAGTCTTTGAGGCTTCCTCTTGTCCTTGTAACTCTCTTCCATATTCTATTGCCAGTCACCTCACTGTTAACTTGTATACTATAACTCCTCATGAAAGAATTTTGTGGACTGTATCGAGTTTGTGCATTTCTATAAAAAGAAAAATCTTCCATTTATTGGTGTTAATATTCTAAAGTTGTGAATTGTGCGATGAATATTTATTTCATAGTTTAAAAATGCCATTTAAAAATATGCATGTGCAGTATGCTTATTCCAGTACAGCAGAGACATTTATGTCATTGAATCTGAAGATGAGAATAGTGTTTGCAAGTTTTCATCAATATACAACTTCAAATTACAAAAGTTTAATGAGTTAAAAAGAATGAAATTTCTAAGAATTTGAAGAAATTTTATTGAAATTTTGAAGATACCCTAATTAAAAAAATTATTGACATGCAAAAAGAGTGTTCATTTAATGAAAAAGTTCTGAATGTTGAGAATAACTTAAAGGGAATTGAACTTAATAATTCTTTGAATTCAGTGTGGAAAATTGGGTGATTGTATTAAACATGTACATGATGATGATCAGAAAATTGATATGAAGGTTGATAAAGTTGTTAATAACAGTCAAATAGTAGTAGTTAAACTATTGATAGTTTTACTTTGGTTAGAAATGGTGCTCAGCCAAAGGCATCATCAAGTTTTCAAATGGATTCTCAAAATCCACTTAGTGTACTTGAAATAATAGAAAACAAAAAGCAAAACTGTTTTTATGCTCATGGATAAAGAATTTTGTTTGAGAAATAGAATAAAGAGAATATGCATGCCAGGTGCTAAAATAAAAAAAAATTGAATAGGAAGTGAAGAATTTCAAGTTAGAAACTGCAAATTTGCTGTTAATTTTTCACATTGAAGGAAACAATTTGTACAATTTCAGTGGTAGGACAAGATTTGTTAGCTAAATATCAGTTTGTTTAAATCTTTGAAAGATAAGTCAAATAATGTGTTGATTTCTGTGGTTCAAGAATTTATCAAAGTATGTAATAGATTAAGTAAAGCAACTTATTTCAATAGTAAATTAGCAGCAGTGTGCTCCTTGAAGGAGTAAAATTTGTTAATTTTTAGTCAGATTTTAACTTGCTACATATGTTCATTCAAAATAGCATTTACTCGAACAAACTAGGTAATGCACAACTCAGGAGATTGATTAATCAAAGAGTGAGTAAGATTTACTTAAAATGTAAACATGAAATAGTTCTTTCTTGTTTCAGAAATGTAACTCACCAGCCTGAGAGGGAACTCAGCATATAGAGAGGAATAAACACTAACAAAGAACAGTTTAAAATTAGTATTTTTTAATGTAAGGAGCATAAGAAATAAGTTTAATGAATTTAACCCTTTGACAACCAGTATACATTTCTTTGAACTTAAGTTGAAGTTTTATTGTTATTTTGTCACTTAAATGACCCTTTTTTGGGTTAATTTTCCAACAACTAAACGATACCTATATAAACATGTAGATGTATTTGTAGAAATGTTGCATCATTGTACAATTTACATTATTATTTCTGTTGGGACAAATATGTCTCTTGGTCCTCAAAGGGTTAATGCTGGAATTGTTTGTAGGGTTGGGTTATGAATAAGTGTATTTGAAAGGTTACCAATATGTATGTCATCCTTTTAGGGTTAAAGCTTCAGTTCACATTGAAAATTGACATTATGGCAATAACTGAATTATGGATTAAAAGTGCAGATAGGGACTTTAAATAACCTTTAATATGGTATTCACCTATAAACTTTTTAACAAGGATAGAAGTGGTAAAATAGGAGAGGGTGTACTCTTACACTGTAAAGAAAATATTCACCCAGTTCAAAAGTTGGTTAATATCCAGTGACCAGTTACATATAATTATTTTGGAAATTAGCACTAATAATTTTAATTGTGGGGTTACGTGTAGACCTCCTTCACAAGTAGAAGAATTAGATGTTGAAATATGTAACATCCAAAGTAGCATAGTTATGCATAAGGAATCATTTTCATTACCTTAAACAGCAATGCTGTGGGTTTATATTTGATAGATTTTCTACAAGATAATTTTCTTTTTCAAAAAGTATTAGAACCGACCCATGATGAGAGTATTTTAGACTTGGTTTTAATGACAAATGATAATTTAGTTCAGAATGTAGATAGATGTTGGAGAAAGTTTGTGAAACAATGACAAAATAATGATTGCATTTTTTTTTCAAAGAAATTTATTTATTTATATGCAATTGTGTAAATTAAATTAAGTAGTTTAATATTCATGCTATCCTTTATTTTCCACCATCTTATGGCAGTATCAGAAGAGCATATCAGGCATGTAATGCTTTACAAGTTCAAAAAAGGGAATAGTGCTACTGAAGCAATGTGAAACATTCAGGACATTTATGGCAATGATATTCTGCATGTGAGGAAATGTCAAAGATGGTTTCAAAAGCTTAGGAATGGTGACTGCTGTTTGACAGATGCAGCACACACTGGATGCCTTGCTGAATTTGATGATGACCTGCTGTTAGCCGCACTTGAAGAAGACTGTTCAACAACTGTCGAAGAATTGGCCCAGAAACTCAATTCATCCCCATCCACCATCCATCGACATTTGCAACAACTCGGGAAAGTGCCTAAGTTAGGAAAATGGGTGCCACATGAATTGTCAGTAGACAATCTGAGGGTGTGGGTAAACATTATCACAGCTCTTCATTCCTGTGAACTCCAAGATCCATTTAGTGACTGGTGATGAAAAGTGGATACTGTACCAGAATGTTAAGCGCCATCGACAGTGGGTTTATGCCAGAGAACCAGCAACACCACAGCCAAAACCAAATCTTCACCCTTGGAAGGTGGTGTAATACACTTTGAAACCTTACCACACAACCAAACAATCACCGCTCAAGTCTACTGTCAACAATTGGATTGATTGAACACTGCACTGAAAGAGACCTTCTTTGGTTAATTGGAAAGGAATCGTGTTCCACCACAACAACGCATGTCCTCATACCACTCGGATCACTTCTGCCAAAATTGAGGAGCTTGGGTGGGAAAAACTTCCACATCCTCCAGACCTTGCGTCTTCAGATTATCATCTCTTCAGGAGTCTGCAAAACTATCTTGATGGAAAACAGTATACTGTACTTCTTTAGATGACCTGCACACCAGTCTTTGTACGTTTTTTTGCCTCAAAACCACCTGAATTTTATAAACATGGCATTGAAAAGCTTGTAGGACATTGGCAGTGTCATTGATTCCGATGGAAAATATATATACTAGATTAAATTTTTTTTTTTTCAAATTCCGATCTAAAAAACGACACTACTTATGGGATGACCTGATAGTTTTATAAACATGGTACATACAGTATAACTTAATACAAATATTTATTCAGTTCAACTTATAGTAATGAAAAACTTTGTACTATAATTTCAGGTATCATAGTTGGTCTCTGCTTATCTTTATATGGTCAGTAACCTTGTCAGCCATGCAGTGATAAGTATGTGAATGTAACATTGCATCATATATAGCTTTAATTATTTATTATTACACACTGGATACTACTGAAGCGAAAAGACTGAGGTTGAGGGTTTGGCTCCCGATGATGCTAGTTAATAATAATCGAGGAGTTAGCACAATGTGCCCCATTAGTCTGGCCTGAGTGCTGTTCCTAGCACTACCGATGATTACTGTACATTTGATATATTTTGGTGTAAGCCACCAGCGGGGCCACCAGCTTGACCTCCCTGTGAAGAGACCAACGCACGAAACAACATAAGGTTCATAAAGTAAGGTATAACTGGTCTTGAGATTAATTTGGTGTATTTGGAAGTCACCATGTTTTAAACTGGCAATGTCAATCATACTATATTTTCTGTTGTAAACGTTACTTACAGTAAAAAAAGAAAAAAAATTTACAATAGAGTAGGCTAAATCTCCTAAAACTTTAATTATTCCTTACAACCTTTTCTCATCCAAATTAAAACTTAGTAGGGAGTAATTTTGTTGTTTTCAAAAGATGGTTTTGGTTTATTTCTCCATTTTACAATTGAGTAGAATTGATCACACTTCTGGTTATCCGATTGAATAAGAAGACTGTAGTGTGTTATCAAGTTTTCATAAATGAATGTACTGTACTGTACATATTCAGGATGTCAAAATGAAGAAAAAAGTTTGTATGAGCATAAATTCGCAATCTCTTCATTTCAAAGATATATTGCTTGCTGATGATGCTATTCTCTGTAACTTCTATTGTATGCTTTTTAGATATATCAGAAGAATAAAATTATGGTTATTTTTCAAGTTATGAAAAATATTAGTCTTTTAGGTAATGCATCAGAAATGAAGTGGCTCATGTGTTAATTGAAAAAAAAATCTCAATACTAATGATGACAATTATTATTTTTTTTTTTTTCTGATATATCTTGAAAGTATACAATAGATGTTAAAAAAATAGCATCCCCGGCAGAAAAGTAATGTATCGTGGAAATAAAGCAATTGCAGATTCATGTTATACAGGACATCAAAGTGAACAAAAAAGTTCCTATATGTATGCTAATTTATGAAGCATAATTTAGTAACACCTTGTATAATCATCCAAGATTGCCATATTTCAGTGGTTTCTCATCCTGCAATAGCAAAGTATTCAATCTTGATTTTGAAATTCATCTCATTTTTGCCGTAATTTAAGTCTAGAACATTTCGTGCCTAATTTTTCAGATTGGTCAAAGGGACGGGAGAAATACTGGAAGAATGCGTAAGCAGAGAGAGGCATTTGGCTATCAACAGAGCCACAACCAGAGAAGATGGAGAACACTTTCAGTCCACAATTATGGCAAAGATTAAAAACCGGTGAACCATTTTACAAAACACACTTCACAGTAGCCAAATAATGACTCTGCCCGAATACATTACATTATACGATATAAGTTTACGTTTGAGAAACTATTTAAGAATCCCGAACGTTATTTTGTTTTCATGAAGCACTTTGCAAACTGTTTTTGCCTCTTTCGTTGATGTAAGAATTATCTTCACTACTTCACAAGCAAGTTTTAATTAATCATTCTACAATACAAGCGAATACAGAAATAAATATTTAATGTTTATATTGTCTAGTATTGGCAGGGAAGTATTTTCTTCATAAAATATTAGTTTTATCAGTAGAGAATTTCATCAATTGTAATTTGGTTGGTGTGCTGTGTTGATCCACATCCAAGTCATTCGGAGTTTACCTTTAAGAAAAGAAAATGTTGCAGTACTTTAAGTTATGAGCATTGTTGTTTTCAAAAAGAGTGTACAATATTAGTCATCAATTTCGTTTGAGTTCATATTGAAATTCTTCATTGATACAATTTTTGCCATGTTACATTAATTTTAACAGAATAAAACTGTTAATTGAACTTTATTTTATGTAAGTTGGGCTTCAAACTTTAGGCTTTACTGGGCTCTGAAGTTAGAGAAAAATTGATTGTCAGGAGTTAAATATTTAACTATTTTGAATTCTGATTTTAAAACAATGTAAACTTCATAACTATTTTATGTAGTTTTTAAACATGGGAATTATTGTGATGCTAAACGTTTGAGATGTTTGTGATATTAGCTAAGATAGACTTTTCTCGTTATAATTTTTATTATTGGGATATATACTAATATTTGCCTTTGTTGAAAAATTCTGTCGTTAATCACTGAAGAAACTGCTCTTTTGTAAGTCTTCTAAAATAAGGTTTAACCCTTTGACAACCAGTATACGTTTCTTTGAACTTAAACCTTTAAGTTTATTGTTATTTACAATTAGATATTAGTAAACTATAGTCACTTAAATGACCCATTTTGGGTTAATTTTCCGACAACTAACGATACCTGTATAAACATGTAGATGTATTTGTAGAAACGTTGCATCATTGTACAATTTATATTATTATTTCCTTGGGACACATGTCCCGTGGTCCTCAAAGGGTTCAATTAAATTTCAATAAAAACACTTAAAACTTTCAAAAAGTTTCCCTTTATTGGTCGAGTGAGTTTCCTCAGGCTATTTACAGAAATAAATTGGCAAGTTCTCTCTCCACGCTCATGACGGGGTTGAGGAACGTCAATGTTTGGAAACAACCGCGAAAGTCCATTACCATACATTATTTTTTGTTAAGATGGTGTATGTTCAAATTGCGGGCCCATCAGGTATTGACACGTTAATTCGATCACGTAATATACTTGAATGTTACGTAGATCATCCTTACTGATAATGTTACATTCTCGTATGTAGTCTTACCTGTTGAGTAGTTCGTAGTCTTGTTTGGTAAATAACCGACTTTAAACGTCCCAGAAGTAGTACAGTGGGGACAAAGCTGGATTCCTGGGAGGCCATTCCACTTACCGTACAAATTATCATCCAGCCAATCGGGTGAACCCCTCTTGCTAAAACCAAAAGTTTATTCGGGCTTGCAGAGGCATTTCATCCAAATGAATATTAAGTATGTGTCGCGTCTATATTTCTTTCATAGTACTATGGTCCCAAAAATACGTAGCCAGGAATCGCAGTTCATACCATAATCTTAAGATCGATCTAAGCACGCGAATCTTGCCCAATGCAAATCATCGCTCAGATATCGGTAATTAAGGTGGACTGAGGGTACCGTTCAGTTAAAAACACGCCTAGTCACTGAATAAAATATCGGAGAGCAGCGTGTGTTCTTTCACTTGTGATACCCACTCACAGAATTCCACCCTGAGATCGGTGTTATCTCTATGCACAGGGTGCACCATAATTTTGTATGGGTGAAATCTATGTCGTTTCAAGATTCTGTACACAAACATGTGACTGGTTCCCGCTTCCTGAGCAATTTTTCATAATGATCGTTGGGGGTCTACTTTGATAGCTACGGAATTATCTTCACCAGTAGAAAAACGAGGACGTCCACTACGAAGTCTGACCGAACCACTACCGTTAGCATTTAATTGCTTCAGTACCTTTCCAACCATTACACGAATTGGTTTCGGTCTATCAGTATAAAGTTATAGAATTAGCATGCTTTACCAGTTACATCTAATAAAAACTAAATTACTTTCTCTCGTGGGATGTAATCAGCCATAGTGTTCATCATTTATAAACCTGAAACAAAACAAGAAAACAATTTCCTATGACCGGTTTCTTGTTGCGGAGTGTGTGTGTGTTACAAGGAAAAGAAGTACCTCAAAAGGCCTTGCGGCCCATACCGAGGAGGTACCAATGGCAACGGGTGCCAGGGAAAATTTTCTACACACTCAAATAGTGTGCAAGATTTGGTCTAACCTTTTCTTGAAATGATCCACAGAGGAACTGTTCCACGTGTCACAGATCTTATACGTAAAGTAATTCCCACACACACTAGTCCTAAACCGCTTCAAATCCAACTTCCAACCATTGTTGCGAGTTGGGTTATCATTTACACTAAACATGCTTCTAAAATCGACATCGTTGAACCCGCGTAAGAGCTTGAAAACTTCGATCAGTTGACCGCGCAGCCTCCGAGTTTCCAGCGAAAACAAGTTCAGGGCACGTAACCCTCGATTGTAGCCCATATGCCTAACGGAAGGGATTAACTTTGTGGCCCTCGCCTGCACTCGTTCCAGCCTCTTAATATCTTTCCTGAGGGTGGGCGGCCAGAATTGCACTGCATACTCCAGGTGCGGCCGAACCAGGGAATTGTACAGAGAGAGCACAATCTCCTTGTTCCGAAACTGAAATTGCCTCCTGATATAACCCAACAGCTTCTGGGCTTTCTTTTCCACCTCTACGCAGTTTGGTAAACTTAAGGTCGCTGCTGATTAGCACACCCAAGTCCTTTTCCAAATCAGTCGCCTCGATGTTGTTCCCCAACATCGAGTAGTCAGACTTGGGATTGGCGTAGCCAATGTGCATCACTTTGCATTTGCCATTTTTCGGACCACTCTCCTATCCTACCTAGGTCCGCACGCAGTTCTTCGATCGCTTCGGGCGTCCCAACATTGGCCCCAAACTTGGTGTCATCAGCGAATTTGGCGATCCGACTGACGATGCCACCGTCGAAATCATTTATGTAAATGATAAACAACAGTGGCTCCAAAACGGAACCCTGAGAAACCCCACTAGTGACCGAGGCCCAACCCGAACTAGCCCCTTTAATTACAACCCTCTGCCGCCTATTCTTCAGCCAGAGTGTGTGTGTGTGTGTGTGTGTGTGTGTGCGCGCGCGCGCAACCAAGTTGAAACCGTATAAAACAACCAATTACTATACTCTTAATTTTTGGTCGTGTTTAGTTATTGAGAATTAACTGAAGGTGGAAGCAAAGCATCTGTTGGTTTATACGGTGGTGTAATCATCGTAAACTTAGCCTAAATAAAGTGGACTAAATATTTGATCTAACTTTCTTTTCCAGAAAAAATATAGAATGCGTAACTGAAATAATTTAAACTTAGCTTGGATTTTGGGACTTGTGTTGCTCAAGAGTGAAGCATGTTATTCTAATCACTGTAGCTCTAGTGAAAGCGCTTAATTGTAAATGTAAACTCTGTTGTCTCAAGTTTTGACGTTTTAAGTTTTTATCGTTGCAAAGGATTCATTAACGATATTTATTTTATAACACAAACCTATAACCTCTGCTTTCTTTGGATATAACGAGTGTTAACCTTTCAATATTGACATTTTGTTTTTCAAAACTATGCGCATACAGTACTTTGAGATTTCACAAAGTATTCGCCGTTATTTACAAATTGTTAACAATGAATGACAAGCTCATTTTAATTAACACTAAAATATGCAGCCTAAGCTGTATATTTCAGTGGCTGCAAACTAAAATATACAACCTAGTCTCCACGTATATGAAACCTAAAAAATATATCGAACTCAGTCTTGTGACCAACCCTGCATTCACAAATATTTTGTGAACATTTTGACGACAAAGGAACGAACATTAGTTTTAATTCCCATTGTATCCAAAGACAACAGAGGCTGCAGATTAATGTTGCAAAATAAAAATCTTTTCAATAAATGTTTTGCAATGATACAAACAAAATTAGTCAAAACTTTTTAAGACAAGGTTATTATGCTTCATAGGTTTTTACCGTTTCAACTGTATACATGTATATCTTATCTAAGGCCAAAGCAATCGGTTTCAGTAAATTATGAAGTGTGTCCCAAACTTTATACAGGAAAATCTACACTAACTAGGAAAGAGAAAAGCCTTGATTTGCTCATACTAGAATACGGAGTACTGGAACTCCCGTTTTTCTTGTCACCGTCCTCTTTAGCTGATCTTTTACTGTGTCTCATCTACCCTCTGAGCAGTCCAGCATGCTCTCAAACACGCACTACTCTTCTTTGTTTTTCACTGCACATGCATGCATTTTACGCACTGTTATGAGGAAATAAAACTTTGAGACCAAAGCTTTATTCAACAAAAATTCAACACACCTGAAACAACAAAACACCAATTATAATCAGCAATCGAAAACGCAATATTCAGACAAACAACAATTGTAATTAAAACTAATGGAACATTTGTCATCAGTATGAATACCCCAATATAAAGATACATTACACTCGCCCCCCTCAATAAAAGAATATACACAATGCTAAAGTATTCATAAAAACCCAACATATAGTTCTATAAATTTAGTCTATCAACGGGTTTACGAACACGGCTCGATCGGCGAGGGAGCGTTGTCGGAGTAGGGGTCGAAGGCGTACTCGTCTCAAGTTCAGGCGGCTGCTAGGGCGACGAGTGTCTTTCATTTACGGTCACATTACGATCGGGGGTTACAAGGGGTAATTCAGGGACTACAGGAACGGGCGCCGTTTGATCCGGAGAATCTAGCGGGGAATCAGCTGAGGGCGTAAGATCTCGAACGGAGACAGTGTCTTCACGGCTGTTAGGGAAACGGACATGAGCGAATTGAGGGTTGGCCGTTATTAATTCGACTTCCTGGACGAGCGGTTCATCTTTAGTTCTTCTCTGCCTTCTGAGAAGGACTAGGCCAGGGGTCATTAGCCACGATGGTACACTCTGCTCGCTAGAGGTGTTGCGAGGGAACGCGAAGAGGCGCTCGTGAGGCGTAGCATTAGTCGCAGCACACAAGAGAGAGCGCACCGAATGAAGGGCGTCCGGCAATACGGCTTCCCAATCGCGTCTGTAACTACTTCGTCTCGAGGGCGAGGAGTATCGTCTTCCAGATGATGCCCACATACCGTTCACATTGGCCATTTCCGGTCGGATGATAAGGAGTGGATTTACTCGTAGAGATACCGAGATTGAATAGGAATGATCTTAGTTCGCCAGACATAAAAGAGGATCTCCGATCGGAATGGAGGTAGCAGGGAAGACCGAAGATGGAGAAGAGGGTAGTAAGGCAATTAATGACGACAGCAGCTGACATCTCACAACACGGAAAAGCGAAAGGGAAGCGTGAAAATTCGTCGACGATTATTAAAAGATATCTGTTAGGAGTATTGGACAGTAAGGGACCTTTAAAATCCAGGCTTAATCTATCGAAAGGCCGTATGGCTTGAATGAGGGTACCGGGCTTAGGGCTATGGAATTGAGGTTTTAATCGACGACATGTCTCACAGAAAGAGACGACACTTCTCACCTGGTCGATCGAATAAGGAAGGTTACGCGCCCGTATAAAGTGAAGGAGCCGCGTCACGCCGGGGTGGCAGAGAGAGTTGTGGAAACCCTTAAGGTCAGAGAGATTCGTAGCGGCACAGAACTGTCGCGAGAGGGCATCTGCTGCAGCGTTAAATTTACCCGGTCGATAGCGAATTTCAAAAGAGTAGGGCATGAGTTCTATTCGCCATCGTAGTATCTTTTCATTTTTGATTTTGCTTTTATGGTGCTGATTGAACAAACTCCATCGAACGTTGATCAGTTACTATCGAGAAACGTTTCCCTGACAGAAAGTGGCGCCATTTCCGCACAGATTCAACGATGGTGTAAGCTTCCTTCTCTATCGCACTGTGGTTCTTTTCGGCGCGATTCAGTGAGCGGGAGAAGAATGCGACGGGGCGTCCTTCTTGGTTCAGCGTAGCACCGATAGCAGAATCACTGGCGTCGGTCTCGATAGTGAACGGCAATTTGTCATCGATTCTGGTCTTTACAGCATCGCATATTGCTTCCTTCAATCCTGAGATGGCTGATAAGGCGTCGTTTGATAGGGGGAAGGTAGCCTCTACTAAAGGGCGAATCCGTTCGGAGAACTTAGGAATCCAGCGAGAGTAGTAAGCGAACAGTCCGGTCAACCGAGAAAGGCTTTTCTGTGAAGTAAGGAGAGGCATCTGTTTTAGCGATTCAAGCCTAGTAGGATCCCGTCGCAACTAGTTATTACCGATTTCGTACCCCAATAGGCGGATGGTGGATACGGCATAGACGCATTTATTTTTATTTAAAGTCATATTGTACTTCTGAGCGACTCGGAAAAATTTACCTAGATTGCGGTCATGTTCTTCTCGAGTGGAACCACAAATCGTCAGATCGTCGAGGTAAGCGAAGGTGCCTTCCAATCCCTCTTGGTGTATGATCTTGTCCATGATTCTTTGAAATGCTGCCACCCCGTTCGTGAGGCCGAAACTCAAGCGTTTAAACTGGAAAAGACGACCACAAGCTTCAAAGGCGGTGTAGGGGCGGTCCTCTTCAGAGAGGGGGATTAAGTGATATGCGCTCTTAATATCGATTGAACTGAATATTTTATATGATGATATTTTGTTGAGATCGTCCAAATTAGGTAGGGGATAAGCGTCTAATAGTGTGTATTTATTCATGGTTTGGAGTAGTCGACTACTAACCGCTTTTTATTTCCCTGGTTGACAAGGACCTGAGCCCTCCAAGGTGAGTCGCTGCTCTCGATCACATCCTCCGACAGCAGGCGATCGATTTCGCAGTGGATGAGCTCGGCATCCGCTGATCCGAAGCGCCGAGATTTCGTAGCGATAGGCCGGCAATCAGGGGTCAGGTGAGTGAACACCTTAACGGGATTCACGTTTAGGGTAGCGAGGCCGCAGATTTCGAGGTTTGGGAGAGCGCCCCCGTAGGAGATCTTGACATGGGAATGCTCCTTCAGAAAGGGGAGGCCCAGAATAACCTCGGAACAGAGTTCGGGAAGGACGAGGAGACGGACTTGAGGGTAGACGCGGCCTTGCACTTCAAGGGAAGCAGTGCAGCATCTGGTTACTGGCGTCTTGAGTGAAGAGGAGGCCATAGATATTATTCCTGAATAATCGGAAACATTTAATTTAAGTCGATGACAGGTGGAGGTCGAGATGAAGTTCTCAGAACTCCCTGTATCGATGAGCGCTTTAGTAAGTAGCCCATCGATTAGCACTTCGACGACAGAACTCCGCAAACCTTCAAATGTGGCCGCTAGAGTGGCAGAGGAGCAGCCACTCGCTTTAGATGATGAAGAGCGGCAAACTTTTGCGAAGTGACCCCCCTTCTCGCATTTCAGACATGACATCTCTGGCAGGGCATCGCGTACGAGGATGCCGCAGTCCACCGCAGAAGAAGCAAGTCCCCTTCTTCAGAGTAGAGGCGCAAGCTTCCAAATCCTGCTCAGTAAGCCCAGGGTCCTTGGACTCTGGGACAGCTACGGGCATCTCACAGTACGTACTGGCATCAGTGGCTGCGATTTCCAATGCCCTGGCTTGATCGAATGCAGCCGTCAACGTCAGAGACCTGTTCTCAAGCAGGCGAGTGCGTCTAAGCGAGGATGAGAGGCCAGTGATGAGCGCGTCCCTAATGTAGAGGTCCCGGTGAGCTTCAGCTGAGACTGGAAGTTGCAGTCTGAGCTCAACTTCTGGAGAGCTCTGAGGTAATCACTGACGGATTCCCCCTCAATCTGACGACGAGTAGCCAGACGATGACGAGCAACCACCTCGTTCGGAGGCTGGATAAAAGCCGCCTTGAGCGCGTTTTCCAAAGTCCGGCATTCCGAGATGACATCAAAGTTCTCGGTTGAAAAGCAATTGGCCAGGTGTCCGAGTCGTGTAGCGTCAGGCCCGTCGATCGAGCTCGGTGAAGCATTCAAACACAAGGAGCCAGTGCTTGAACACCCGAGCAGCATCAGGTGAGGAGGGAGTAACCTCGAGCTTGTCAGAACAGCGTCGGACTCGGATTCATTTTTGTTGAATAAATTGTTATGAGGAAATAAAACTGAGACCAAAGCTTTATTCAACAAAAATTCAACACACCTGAAACAACAAAACACCAATTATAATCAGCAATCGAAAATGCAATATTCAGACAGACAACAATTGTAATTAAAACTAATGGAACATTTGTCATTAATATGAATACCCCAATATAAGGATACATTACACGCACTACAAAATATTTTCCAAATTTATGCGATAAAAATGCATCGTGAACCTCGGAGACCATTATTTTGGCTCTTTCTTATATTGGGGGAGAGCATTTTGGCAGTCGTTCGCTCTTGTCCCCCTCTCCCCTACAAAAAAAAAAAAAAAGCATTAAGCGGCCCATACACATTCAGTAATACTGCACAATACTGTTGATCGTGTATGGTTAAATACTGAGGTCAATAAAAAGGAATGTCTTGGGGCAGTATTGAGCATATCTGACCAAGACAGCAATTATAAACATCAATACAACACTCCAGACATTTAATCAGTTCAATAATGCAAACAAATACATACCCAAGGGCAACATTAGGAAATACAACCCAAATTACACTAGAGAAATAGCCCACTTCATAAGGTAATGTAACAACCTCAAACATAACACACACAGGAGCCATAAAACAGCAGATACAACAGCTCAACACAGAAATAAACAAACAAAGAAAAACAGAAACATTTAGGGAATTCATAACACTAAACCACTCCACAGATACATCCAGGCTATACAAGACTATAAACAGCATTACCCACTCTAACAGCGGCATTCACACCTCACACGCGGCTATCTGTCGCAACCAAAATAATATCCCAACATACACACAACAAGCTAACATTCTAATTAATCACTACGCAAAGATAAGTCACTTAAACAGAGAGAACAACAGGAAACATGCAGACAGACAAACAGCCAGACACAAGAAAACCTACAGACTCGACATGACCATTACACCCTTCAATACAGACCAGACAACCAAGATCATCAAAAACATTAAGAATTCGAGGGCTACTGGACCAGACAACATATCTAACATACACCTTAAACACTTGGGCCCACAAGGAATACTAGCTCTCACAAATATCAGCACATATTCATACCAATACTATTATTCTTGACATATGGAAACCAAGGTAAAATCATTACACTACTCAAACCAAACAAAAATCCAACAGAACCAGCTTCCTATAGACCCATTACTTTACTATGCACACTTTCCAAAGTAACAGAAAGACTAATCTTACAAATCACCAACCCACACATACCACTATCGCCTACTCAACATGGATTTAAACCTCACCACTCAACCACGACATTACTCACTAACCTCACGTAGCACATCATGGATGGCATCAACTCCAGACGACCAGCTCAACGTACACTATTAGCAACAATAGACATTAGTAAAGCATTTGATGCTATTCCACGCTTCCCTCTCAAACAAAATACTCAACACAAACACGCACAACAACACCAAAAGGTGGCTGTGCAACTATCTTTCAGGAAGATACTCACATGTCACATTTAATGGCAAATCATCCAAAAACAAGCTTTTTCTGAACGGGGTCCCTCAAGGCTCTGTTCTCTCACCAACACTGTTCAACTTATACATGCATGACATTCCCACACCCATAGATAACAAGCTTACCTTATCATATGCAGATGACATCACTCTAACATCCACCCACAACAACATCGACACCGCTACAAATAACCTACAAACATACATAAACAGTATACAAGACTGGCTCACACACAATAGACTCAAAGTAGCGCCCACAAAATCAACCATCACCTTGCTTACAAGCAACACAGAAGAACACCAGGTAACTCCACAGCTTACACTAAAAAACAACATTCCACACACTCACAGTACCAAAATACTTGGGGTCACATACAACACATCATTATCTTTTGCAAACCACATTCAGGACATTAAAAACAAATGTACGTCAAGACTTAACACGCTTAGGGTACTAACAGGCACAAACTTTGAACACCAGCAGGAAACATCATTCATATACAAACAATATTCGCTCAGTTATGGACTATGCTAGCCTATGCTGGGCACCCATTATCTCAAACACACGCATAAACACCTTACAGACAATACAAAACAACGCACTTCGTATCATTACAGGATGCACTCAAACACCACCAAAAGAACACCTGCACACAGAAACAAAAATACTGAAAGTTAGGGAACATTTAGACATGAGAGGAACACAATTCATGACAGCAGCCACAACTAACCCACAACACCCTTGCCACTACATGTACAATCATGCACCGACACCTCGCACCATTAAGATAACACCACACACACATTATAACCAAATACTCCATTCCATACCACGCCCCCACAGACATCACACAGTACAGAAAAAACACACACCTAACCCACAAAGCACTGACACGACTCGGTCCGAATGCGGTCCTAGGTGCGAAGCTACCACCCATTAACAGGTCAGAGATCAGCCTGAGCAGATCGGATCGAGTTAACTTAGCACTATTCCGATGTGGACATCACCCCAACTTACAGATATATAAACACAGACTAGACAACTCCACAGACGACACCTGCCACCTGTGCCAGGACACACCACAAACAATTGAACACATTATGACACTGTACCGCTCTAGCACAACAACGAACACAACACATCACTAGTGCGCTGAACCTCTGGTCCACTCCGGAGAGGGCGATCGGTTACCTGCGTGCCGCCGGCTTGCTCGATCAGGGTGGGCTGATCGGCTAAACAACAACAACAACAACAACAACAAGAGCAATCTTTTCCATTGTGCAATGATTGAAACTACTTGCTATGTCGTCTAAGCTTGTGGAAGTGGTCATTTCGCAGCCCCAGAAAAAGTCTTCAATTTCTTTGCTTCCTCCATCTTATTTCAAATATTTCTTACTGGAAACGGTGGATTTTTGCAAATACAAATGCTCTCCTGTCAGCTGGAGCCATTCTTTTTGAAGGGATTGACGCTGTTTCACAGCACACTGCACGGGGAGGACGATCTCCAGTTGTAATGGCTCTTCCATGCCATCGGACTCGGGTCTTTTCCTTGTCAAGCTCGTATGGTTGCCGTTGGAGCACCGGTTTCTCCACTTTAAAAGAAATCACGCGCAGATTTCTGCCGAAGATCCTATCATTTACCAAGTTCTGCGGAGATGGACGAGTGATGACAGATATGCGATATCCACAAGTATCTAGTTACAGATCTACACGTAGGAGGCGGACGCAAAAAAGTAGTCTCGTACTTGGATACAGGGCGGGAGTGCGATTCGGTACGGTAGCTGCGTCCGCGACTGAGCAGTCCTATTCAGGATCCCTTCTGCTCGCCTTGAATCGGGCAAGGGCGCTAGAAAAGGTGCCCTAAACTTAAGCTGTCTCTTCTCCACCCAAGGCGGAAGTCATATTCGCATCGACGACTACTGAAACAAACAATTTTATATGATCAAAACATGCAGTTGCTGTTAGCCTTTCAGATGGGCTTATTGGGTTTTGCATGGTAGTTATTTGCTTCTCAATTAGGGGCGTTACTTTCTCTAGTAATAATTCGAACGTTGGCCCATCCATTCGTAGATAGTTATACAAGACAGTAGCATCCGAAGATCTTAACTCGCGCATTAAATTTAAAGGAGAATATTCCTGCTGATAACCCATTCTTTGATGTTCAATTTAAACTGACAATAATTATATTTGCGCAAGCTGTTTTCTTAGTTTTCGATAAAACCGGCGGCATTTAAATAAACTACAGCTCATGAGACACGATACGTCACTATTCAGCTTGCTACTAAAATTAAGAAAATTAAAATACTGTTCAATTTTCATTGAACTAGCTAAAGTGGGCTCTACGGGCCTATTTAGCTAGACTTGCAGTGCTGGGAACTTCGGCCTCAGTAATTTGTTGGTCAATTATTCGGTCAATGAAACCATAGAAAAAATGCAGCCATGAAAATCTTAAGCTTCATATCCGAACCCATTGTGTCGAGATTTGTGAAGCTACATTTAAAATCTAAGTTCCTCGTGAATTTAAAGTAAATATTAAGTTTTTGCTGCCTTAATAATTTCTTTTAAAAACCTTCGGTATGAAATTATTTATTGCAACTTTTTCGGTATGAAATTATTTAATGCGACTTCTTCCACAGATATAGATAGATAAATCAGCTTCATTATAGTACTGAAGGTGTATGGGGCCGTTTTTTTGAAGCAGAGACGTTTATTGGGAAATTTTTGGGTTAGTCATTTTCTTAACAATTTTTATAACCGACTGGAAACTGAGGCGAGAAATCTATTGGATTAGGTCGTCATAAACGTTTTGCTTTAATAATAATAATAATAATAAATAAACTATCAATCATTCTAATTTTTGTATTTAAAAGGAAATGTCACGTACTTTTCGCAATTTAAGCTTTTTTAAGCTTCTATTTTGGAACTTTCATTCTTTACACACACACACACACACGGTACCAACTATTTTAAATTCGTACATCTAAAAAATAATCCAATGAAATTTAACCCGACGTTAGTGTCATCGAACCCAGAAAAGCGTGATAAGTGTTTTGGACGCAATTGAGGGTTCAAAGGTTGTTTTTTATCATTAAATAGCGAAGTACTCGTTAATCTAATCTAATCTAGCCTAGCCTAACTTATTTGAGGTGGCACCTCAATCCCGGCGGGGTGATGTCATTAACCTTTCATGTTTGACATCACCTTAAACAGAATAATAATAATATTCCCGATGGTGATCTATGTATAATTCGTTTGTTTACCCTATACCAAGTTCAGAAGTCGTGGTTATACCACAGACAACAGCAACAGGTTTTTACATTATATGTATGAAATTTTCTATGAAATGTGTTGACATCGAAGATCGTCTGTTTTTTAACTTAACACATTCTTACTCTAGACCAGTGGTGCACAAACTTTTTTGATGTGAGGGCCAAGCGAAGAAAATAACAATGTATTAGCCTACTTACTTTCCATCTAAGTCATAAATTGGGTCACTTTTATATTCTAACTTTTTCATTGAATTGAAAAGACCCGTGGGGCCACTGAAAAGACCCGTGGGGGACACATTTGGCCCGCGGGCCAGGGTTTGTGCATCACTGCTCTAAATCAAAGACGAAACAATTGTAATCACAAAATGTAAATAAAACTGATTTAACAATTTTTCTTACGTTCACCATATCCTAAAACTGATATTTTAATGTGGTAGGATGCGAGTTCATAGATCTTAAAAACTCGGTTTTAATGCATTACACCTTACGTATAAGTGTTCCTAAAAGTATCAGTCTAGAACAGGGGTGCTCAAACCTGTACACACGGGCACATTTGTGCCCGCGAAACCATTTCTGTGTCCCCGCGAGTAGCCCCCAAATAAGGTTTTAGAGACTGGTTAATAGAAAGAATATTGCGATTAAAACCAGATATTTTTGTGTTTTTTATGTATTTTATCAATTTTTTTTGCGTGCTCGCCTGTGCTCCAGCATTTGAAAAATGTGCCCGCCTGCGAAAAAGTTTGAGCACCTCTGGTCTAGAAGATCAGATCAGAGGAACAACATTGCTCTTTGGTTTACTTTTCTCATCAGCAAGTCGAATCTCTCTCTCACTCACTCACGTCTTCACTTTTTCCTTGTGAACACGAGTTTATCGAGTGCCCAGTATCAACTATTTTGCTAAGTTGTTTTCAGATAAATTAACTCACCAGTAAAGTGACATTTACAGTAGTGTTCGATGCCTTCATACCTATCTACTTTACCTTGTTTTAGCATTTAATTGTATCTGAATTCACTATTTATTAAACGAAGTTATAGTTAAAAAGTAACCAACGTGGTGTCAAAGTTTTTTTTTTTTTTTTTTGCTGTCTCGAGAAATATTTCGCAAACAGCGTTAACACATTTAAAGTAAAATGTGGTTTTTACCTTTGTATTTCTTTTGCCTTGAAGATTATATTCGAGACACTGTTAATCCCTTCCGAGGGATAGGCCAGGCAGCGTGGGAGAAAGGTCATCCTCTCAAAAATAGATAAGTTCTCCCTCACTTTTGCCTTTTTTACTTCAGTATTGTTAACTGCAATAAAAATAGACATAATATGGCACGGCCACAAACTCAAAGCCGCATGCTTTAAATGTAAAGTTCAATACTCGTGTGTTTACTTTCCTGAAGGAAATTTTAGTGACATTACAACTTTGAGTGTATGTTTGTACTGTAGACTTGGAGAAAACCATGAAAAGGAAGTTAAAGAACTAATGAAATTCTAGAAAATCTTTAAATTCGGATTGTAGCACTGGTAATGCGAACCAGTGAAAGCGAAGTAAAAACCTAACATCGGATATAAACTAAGGCTGAACGTTTCGAACAAAGCATGGTCCGTTTGGAAACAACGAGTATTCCGAAAAGTAGGACAAATGAACAAGAATTCATAGTAGTTTAAAAGACCCTCAAAACCGAAATACAAGGATTCTGAACCCATTACCATAAAAAATAGGTATGACTTACTTGCTGACGAAGAGGCGGCGTTCTTTTTCATTGGTGATTCTCTAGTCAGAAATCAAGTGCAATTTTTCAGAGCAAAACACAAGACCAAGAGAAAACTTGAACGTTTTCCAGGTGACAAAAGTCAGAATAAATTGGGAATTAGACAACTTTAATGTCAAGAGTAAAAGTTGTCCCATCATTGTACATGTTGGTAGCAATGACATTTTTAAGAAAGGAAGAGTAGGGCAGACTGAGGCCATTGTAAAATAATTTAAAAACCTAATTAAAGCTATTAGCATAAATAATAGAGTAACATGCATTTGCAAAAATAGAGTAAAGTTTGTCGATTTTTGGCTTACATTTTTCGATAGCAGAGAATACTTGAGCTCAGATAGGATTCACTTTAACCGAAAGGTTAAGAAATATGGCGATCTTCTGAACCTTAACTTGTATGATCTTTTTAAACTGGGACTTGTATAATCTTTTCAAATTATTAAGAAAAAAAAGAGGTGCATCAGCAGACAACTATCGATCTGAAAGGCTGAAGATCAGGCTCCAAAAACACTATCAAGACGCCGTTGTTTTCCATCAGCCTTCAAATCCTTCCAAACCAGAACTGATTTACTCTGACATACTGTATCTTTGCGGAATGTCCTAACTGCAGCGTCAAGAAAGAAATTACAAGAAGGTAACGAATACGGGCTGAAAAGTGACAGCATAAGTCCAACACAAATTCTCTTCCATGCGGCACAAATAATACAGGCAGATTTTAAAAAGGCAGAAGGAATCAGCATAAGATCAGTAGATATTGATGATTTAAACTTGCAAAGGTCAAAAGACAATGTAGAATATTACAAGTTCCAAACAGGAACCATTCTTAACCGCATGGGACACTGCTTATGACGACATAGAAGAGGTGGATACAAGTCTTGCACTTGAAGTTATTGCAGTCTGAAAATAACGGTGTTGTGATTCCTATAAATATTATCCCTAACATTTTCATATAAATGACTGCAGACAACAATGATATACTGAGGAAACGTTGGATGGAAAATAAATGACAAGAACTACAACGTTAGTGATGTTTGAGAAGGGACACTTTGAACAAAAACTAAAGACACGTGTTGGCTGATCATTCTTCTAAGCAAAGAACTCTGAAGGTAACTTTTTCGACAGGAAATCAAAGCATGTGGAGGTTTTTGGCAAGAAACCTGTGATTACCCAATCTAAGGACAACATACTAAAAACATAGTACCAACGTGATAACACACTCCACTAAAACTCTCTCGACCTGGGGGTTTAGCATGGACTCTTTTACGCTTATGCCCCTCAAAGCTATTTGAAGTCGATTTCATCATCAGACCAGATACCGAAAAACAGACATTCCAAGTTGGAGTGCTTTCAATGCACTTGTATCACAAGTAAATCCACTACTTACACAGATAGGCTACTGTCCAATGATCGCTGGATCACCAACGAAGTTCAGTACATTATATACAGTAATAAGTAAGTCCAAGCAATGAAGACGACTTTGGGACAGAGATATTCTGTGATAACATGACTGTACATGTAATGGTGATGAACGCTTCTACCGTCCTCTCTTTTAGGGAATGTGAAATCTGGACTGATTTGAAATGGTCCTCGAGACACCAGATCTGTCTTCAAGGCATCTGACAGGACAACTGGCCAGTCATACGGATCAAGCGGTGGAGCAGATCTTGGTTCTTGTTGCTCAGTAGAAATGCCTGTGTGTGGTGTTTGAAGCTGAACAGATGATGTGCCACTTGTTGGTTCATCAGGCTCTTCTACTACTGGTGTTTGAGGTTGCAGAGAGAATGGTCCTGCTGTTGGCTCATGATGCTCATCAGGCTTTGCTGAGGATGGCTTTTCCAAATATTTCAGTAGTGCTCCTGAGAAGAACATAACATTACATATTCTGTTAATTTTGGCTAAAATACTCTTTCTTGTCTTGTTTGATAACACTGGTCAACACTCATTTTATTGCCAATCATATTAGAGTAATTTTGGGGTAACTTTGTGGTGCTGATTCCAAATATGACATCGGTTTTGCTAGATTGGCTCTAATTTATGAGATAATTGGTACCCCATTGAAACACGTAAAAATGCAAAAAATTTAATGTTCAGGCGGAGCCTACTTACAAATCGCATTGAAATTGTCTCAAATCATACAAAAGTAAACACATGAAATACATAATGGCATTTTATTCGGTCTCACCATCTAGAATGTTCCGGTAGTTTCCCATATGCACGCGTTATGGTTACGTTTCCTATTAATTGAGGGTATTCATTATCTCAAGAACTAGAGCCAAATCGGAAAAACTACTTTCATTTTGGAATTCAGCAACCCCAAAATACCCTAAATTCGTACGAATTTCCTTGGCAACGAAAAAAAAAAGAGTTTTTTTTTTTGACCTGTGTAATTGATCTGTGTGAACAGAATTTGAGGTGATGTGATCCATTAAATTTCACATTTCGAAATAATATAAATATTACAGAGACTAGCTTACTCTACACGATTCCGGAGCACTTGCCTAGCTTGATGTTCAATCTAATCTAACCTAGCTGCCTGAACTGTAATCATAAGAATATACAAGTGGCACATCTCACCTGTGCTACTGGAAAGCTTCTCCTCTATTTTCTTCTTTTTCCGTTTTTCAGCTCCTGATGGATAATGACGTTTCATTTTCCAAGATGCACGAAGTCACATCTAGTTAACCACAACTAATCTGCTAAATAATAATAATAATGATAATAATAATGATAATAATAATGATAATAATAAACCAGCTATATTTCTATTGCTGCCCACTGAGCTATGACCTGGGAGCCTGTCTAGGGGCCCCCTAGTAGCAGCGGGGCCCTAAGCGGCCGCTTAGTCTGCTTATGCCAGGAAAACGGCCCTGATAACAATTGACTTCGCTATATATTTAGATATAGCCAAATACATGAAGATTCAGTGGAAATACAATGGAGATTCAAAGATGAATTCAAGGACACAGTTATCAGATTGGGTAGTTTCCATATAGTTCTAAATTATGTAGCTGTACTAAGAAAATACTTTGAGAATTCTGGCAATGAAGACCTGATAGAATTTTATACACATGAAAGTGGTATAGAGTCATCTCTGCTTAAAGGGAAGTCGTATAACCGCGGAGTTCGAGCACACAAATTAATCAAGGAAGCAATGATGCGACTGCAGCTGGTCATTTTCTCAGTGAATGGCTCAAATGGTTAAAATTCCACTGATGTACGCGACGCTGAGCAGAAGCAGGAATTGTGTAATCTTATTCAAGATTGTGCAAACAGCACCAAGAACGAAAAAATGTTACATTCAAACTTTACAAAAGCTACGAAGGGCGGTCAGAAAATAAGTTTACACGGCGATTAATTTCTTAACTAAAGGACCTACATTGATTATGTTTGTATCAGGTGAATTCGTTAATCATTGTTGGCAACACCGCACATCGGTTATGGTTCTAGGACAACTGCCCCCTTGGACAATTAAGAGAAAGAAAATTTAAATGAAACTAAGAATAAACTATATAGAATTAGCATATAAAGAGGAGTAAATAATATTAAAAATAAAAACATGGAATTTTTGTTATCTGAAAATAAGGGTTAAAAACAGAAATACAAACAAACTGACATCACACACTAAAATTGCAAGTTTATCGGGAGAAAATAAATTTGAGAAACTTTTAAGATAATTAATATATGCCTAACCTAACCTATTTTTCCACCCTAAAGTGTACTTTTTTTTAATAAATTTATTAATTTCCAACTTAAAAATGTTTTTATAACTTTTTCCGCAGTCCGTAAACACAAAAGGACCATCATTAATTCTTTCTGGCCGTAAGAATAGTTCTTTTCTGTTAAAAATGAATGCAGGTAAATTTGTAATGTTTAAATTTTAGTTTAAACTAAACAAAAATTCTTAGTAATGTTTAAATGTTATTTTTTTGTTAAATTAAACTCTTATTTTTCTCTTAATGGGGGCAGTTGTCCAAGGGGGGGGGGCAGTTGTCCAAGGGGGGGGGCAGTTGTCCAGGGGGGGGCAGTTGTCCAAGGGGGGGCAGTTGTCCAAGGGGGGCAGTTGTCCAAGGGGGGGCAGTTATCCAAGGGGGGGGGGCAGTTGTCCAAGGGGGGGGGGGCAGTTGTCCAGATACCATCGGTTATATGAGTCAGTTGAACATGGCGGCTCGACTGGAACAGTACCCTGCCCTACGAAGCAGTCTAGGACGTTTACGTTTAATGGCTGCTCGTAAACGTTCCAGTGTTGAACAATATGCAGCTGCATTGATTTTTGTGCCTTTTTGCATGAAGTCTGCGAGCAAAACGCCTTTGTGGTTCCAAAACACTGTGACCATCACTTTGCCAGCGGACCTCACAATCTTGAACTTCTTTGGTCGCGGGGACCCAGGGTGTTTCCATTCCATGCTGGTACGTTTTGTTCCCGGAGTATGGTGATGAACCCATGTCTTGTCTCCTGTCCAGCCGCCATGTTCAACCGACTCGTATAACCAATGTACGGTAGGTGGCAGCCAAATCGACGTGCAGTGTTGCCAACAATGATTAACGAATTCACCTGATACAATCAATGTAGGTCCTTTAGTTACGAAATTATACGCCGTGTAAACTTATTTTCTGACCGACCCTCATATATGACAAAATAGGAAACTTGTAAACTTTATTCCCAATTTCCAAAGACAAAGGAAAATTGAGGTCCAAGTTGTTTTCATTCGAGGACAATACAGAGAGATGGTACAGTCGTTGCTCGAATTTATTCGAGCCGAGAGGAATGGGGATTGGCAACTTCATTTGTCTGCTGCAGCTGGAATAGTACCTTACTACTTCTTAATGGACAGAACCAATTACTCAGGATAGATACCTATATATCTAACAGACCTGCATAAAAACTTCCAAGCACTCGTCCAGATGTACACAGAATTCATGAATGGCAATCATGCTGTTAGTAGATCATCGCATTTCTTCAATCAGGTTTAGACAGACATGGCCCTCGAACAGTCGCTAAATCTTGATTCAAATGAACAAGGAGGCATAATAGTTATTACTCAGCGTCCTGGTGCTTTAGAAGTGGTTTATAACGAGTCGCGAAAGGGCAGCCACCACATCAGCCACGGAGAAAATGTGCGATCATGTGGACGACGAAAGGGTTGGTTCACGCAAGGAGTCAGGATCCGAAAGAAAGAATGAATGATGAATCCACTGTGAATGGGCTCCTGAAGGTATTTTCGTTAGAGCTTATAACAAATCAATCCTTATTCCCACATGGTAAAGTGGTTTGCCACTTCTAAACATAGTATCTGGTGGTGGTGTATCCGACGACACAGCACAAAAGTTTGTAAACTCACCTGATATTGGTAGAAGCCATATGGAGACCTTCATCGAAGAGACTGATGGTAGGGTAGAGTTTTCCATAAAGCTTTGTTGTATGTATTCAAACTCAAAACTTTTGCATACACACACAAAAAAAAAAGAAAAGGAGTACAACAAAGGCAGCTACAAATGAGAAAATTAAATCAGTACATGCTGACAGGGAGCTGTTTGGTAGATTGATCGTAGCTGCCAAATCCAGAAATATCAACATAAAGGAGGTATTAACCTATGAACTATCGATGTATCCTTTTCATTGGCGTATTCTGATGGATCACCAAGGAAATTCGTGAAAAGTTTTTTTCTTTCTGAACTTGAAAAGGTAGTAGTAGTAGTCCGGTTCAGATATCTAATACCAGTTTCATAGTAAAAAGTGGAGAAGCCAGCATATTTGGAGCACAAGCTGATAAGTATTGGTAACTTCTTTTACAACCAATTCACCAACGTGACTGCAACAGAAGCGAAGTTATCTTCGATCGCTACGACAAAAAGTTTTCCTCAAGGCTGGAGAACGTACACGACGAGGATGCTCTACTTCATTAAGGGGTGAAAATACAGAGATAACACCTTTACCAAAGCAGTGGGACAAATATATCAGCAACTCAGTAAACAAAACCAACATTACTGTATATCTAATTGAAACGTGGTGTGAAAAGGGTCCTAGTAGTTTACCACCTGGTAAGAAGAAAATCCTGGCCGGTGGACTCAAGAATGGAATGGATGCAGTAATTCTACTGAACGACTCTGTTCGTCCTGCGGAGAAAATTCGATGTGACAATGAACGTGAATGATGTTTCATGCTTTTTAATGGCTCTGAAATCATCCAAGAGTTATAATCCAGTCCCCAGACACCGATGTAGCAGTATTGAGCATGCATGCATGCATACATATATACATATACATTAGTGATGTAGCAGTTGTCCGCAACCGCAACTGCATTTATCAGTGCGGTTATTGCGGTTGTTTGAGGATATCTTCTTACCAGAGCAACCAAATGCTATAAATGCTATAAACGTCGCCAAATGCTGTTCGTGTCATGCCTCATTGCATCTATCCATCCAGTCCAAGTAGCAATTCTAAATATGTCGCAATTAGGGCGTAGCAAACTTTTACTTTTTTGCACCCTTAATTGAAGGCATGAGGCAATAAGATGCATTATGTAATAACTTGCATTTATCAACGCTAGGTGGCTAGAAAAGCATTATTTTAATTATATTTAATAAAGCAATGATGTATAATTACTGTTGATGAAAAAAGAACACAATTTTTTTATTAGAAATTAGGCAACCTTCACTACCAAGTTACAAACTAAACTAAAGCACCAGCTTCAGTATCTGTTCAGACACGAGTGGGGGTGGTTGTGTTGCGCTAGCTTTCCGTTGCTACCTTTGTAACATTACGTGCTTCAACCCATTAGTAAGGTGTTAGACTGTGGTGCAACCATCATGGAGCGATCTACGAGTGCAGTGTGGAAGTACTTCTCGAGAGTGTCAAACGATGTTGGGAAATGTGGCATATGTAATAAGAACTATTCACGAAAGGGAAGGAGTACCACTAACTTAAAAAACCATCTGCGTTCAATGCACAAGAAGGAATATAATAAAGTGATATCTAGTGAAAATGAAGCTAATGAACAGTCGAAGAAGAAAAAGGAATAAAAAGTCTCTCTTACACCCCTACAAGAAATGAAATGTGCAGTGAAAGAAAAGAATCAGACGATTGAAAGTTGCTTCGAAAAACTTAAAATTTGGGATGCGAATCATTCCAAATCAAAATCACTGCACTATCGCATAGCCGAAATAATGATAATGGATGACTTGCCATTCAGCCACGTTGAGGACTGGGGTTTCATGAGACTCATGACTGAAACAGCTCCACAGTCTAAAGTGAAACAGCGTCAATTCTACACTGATCTTGTGTGCAACGATATCTATGACTGTTTCAAAGAAAGTGTTCAAAATTCTTGAGCCTCTAAAACAGTGGTATCCAAAGTGAGTTGCGCGAAGAAAACTTGATGATTCTGATTTAACATTTTTTTTCGTAGAAAGTTTTTGAATTTCAAGATGACCGAGAAAGAAAATACTCACTAACACACAGTCATTCCTAGGAATTTGCGAGATAGTATCCGCGATATCGCTTACTCGCGATTAAAATTTAGCAAACTAAACATCACAATTCAAGATCGCCGCATTATTTTGTAAAATAACAGTTGATTGACATCAGGGAAGATACAAGTTTACGAACCGAATTTCAACAGAAAACTGTGCACAATTGGTGGATTGGATTAAAAAATTAGTACCCAGATTTAGTTAGCGCAGCGAACGATGCGCTCCTTCCATTTGGATCTACATATCTGTGTGAGGCGTCTTTCTCTGCTATAATAGGTATTAAAACCAAGAATCGAAATAAACTGAACTTGGAACCGGACCTTCGAATCGCTGTATCACAAAGTGTCAAACCAAGATTTTCAGAAATTATGAAGCACAATCAGCCACATTGTTCTCATTAAATTATATTGGTAAGTATATCTTCACCCTATCGTATTTCTGTTGTATACTATTAACTTACTAGTAAATAATGAAAGTATATATATATATATATATATATATATATATATATATATATATATATATATATACAGGGTGGGCCGTAAGTTTCCATACATAGGAAAAATAAACATTTTTTTATGGACAACCATTTTTATTTATATAATATGCTCTACATGGTTGCCATTGTTTTGAAAACACATTTCAATACGTGTTCCCCACTGTCGATGAACACGCATTAGCACAGTTGACGTTATGCTTGTAATGGCGTTGGTGATACGTTCCTTTAGATGATTTATGTCTCGTATCTTTTCCTGATACACCATGGCCTTCAAGTGCCCCCAAAGATAGAAATCAAGAGGGGTGAGATCTGGGGATCTGGGAGGCCACTCCACAGGACCACGCCGACCAATCCAAGCATCCGGAAACTGCTGCTGATCCAAATACCGACGCACGTGAAGACCATAATGAGGTGGAGCTCCATCTTGCTGGAAGTAAACTGGGAAGTTACCTTCCTCGTTTAGCAGGGATGGGAAAATCTCTTCTTGCAACATGTTAAGATACCTTTCGGCATTAAGATTTCCACTGACAAAAAAAATTGGTCCAATAATTCTGTCACCCCATATCCCGGCCCACACCATCACTTTACCGGCACCTTGCATCTTCGTCGGACTCAGCCAGTTAGGGTTAGCATTACTCCAATAACGTATGTTTTGCCGATTAACCTCTCCATTGACGTAAAAATTTGCTTCATCAGTAACATAAAAACAAACGTTTAATTTTCCTATGTATGAAAACTTACGGCCCACCCTGTATATATGTCATGCATATATATATATATATATATATATATATATATATATATATATATATATATAAATATATATATATATATATATATATATATGTCATGCATATATATATATATATCCCTAGCACCCAAGGATGATGGGGCTCGAAACTGCAGTCCTTGTCATCCTTGGTCTTTTTCCACTTCGACTGTCCCCTCCACCCTTTCTTTTTCCTCTGTCTTTCCTCTCACTTTTTCTTTGTTTTTCCGCTGAGATATGCCCTTTAAATAGAGGCGAATCGGTTCTTCCTGAACTAAAAAATATATATATATATATATATAATATATATATGCATGACATATATATATATATATATATATATGCATGACATATATATATATATATATATATATGCATGACATATATATATATATGCATGACATATATATATATATATATGCATGACATATATATATATATATATGCATGACATATATATATATATATATGCATGACATATATATATATATATATATGCATGACATATATATATATATATGCATGACATATATATATATATATATATATATATATATATATATATATATATATATATATATATATATATGCATGACATATATATATATATATATATATATATATATATATATATGCATGACATATATATATATATATATATATATATTATATATATATATATAATATGCATGACATATATATATATATATATATATATATATATATATATATATATATATATATGCATGACATATATATATATATATAATATATATATATATATATATATATGCATGACATATATATATATATATATATATATATATATATATATAATATATATATATATATATGCATGACATATATATATTATATATATATATATTATATATAGATATATAATATATATCTATATATATATATCATGCATATATATATATATATATGTCATGCATATATATATATATATGTCATGCATATATATATATATGTCATGCTATATATATATATATATATAATATGTCATGCATATATATATATATATATAATATGTCATGCATATATATATATATATATATATATGTCATGCATATATATATATATATATATATATATATATATATATATATATATATATATATATATATATATATATGTCATGCATATATATATAATATATATATATATATATATATATATATGTCATGCATATATATATATATATATATATGTCATGCATATATATATATGTCATGCATATATATATATATATGTCATGCATATATATATATATATGTCATGCATATATATATATATATATGTCATGCATATATATATATATATATGTCATGCATATATATATATATATGTCATGCATATATATATATATATATGTCATGCATATATATATATATATGTCATGCATATATATATATATATGTCATGCATATATATATATATGTCATGCATATATATATATATATGTCATGCATATATATATATATATGTCATGCATATATATATATATATGTCATGCATAATATATATATATGTCATGCATATATATATATATGTCATGCATATATATATATATATATATGTCATGCATATATATATATATGTCATGCATATATATATATATATGTCATGCATATATATATATGTCATGCATATATATATATATATATATATATATATGTCATGCATATATATATATATGTCATGCATATATATACGGGCGTCCCAAAAAATGTATACACACTTTAAATAATTATAAAGGCAGTGTTTATTAAAATACATTTCATTTTCAAAATGTAATAGAATCTACAGACATTATTTAATTGTTTTGTCAACGCCTGTTTTCAAACTGACGTCCGTTCTGGTCCAGGCACTGCTGATAACGCGAAGCAATGGAATCGCAAACATCACGAAACATTTCGTTTGGTATTTGTGTGCATTCTCGTTCAATGGCTGCCTCAATTCAGCGACTGTTGCAGGTTTTATAGCGTAGACTTTGTCTTTTAAGTATCCCCATAAAAAAAAGTCTAGTGTGTGAGGTCTGGTGAACGCGGAGGGTATTCTACGAAACCCCTTCGTCCAATCCACATCCACATCGTGCCAAGTACCACTCGCAATACTCCACTCTTCGGTCCGGATCATCTTCATTAATAGCATGGACTAATCTTGGAATGTAACTTTTCCATTGACAGCGCTTCAAAATGCGTTGGACAGACGATTCTGAAATTCCTACCTCACGACTCGCTTGCCGCACAGATTTTCTTGGACTTTGGTGATACGTTTCCAGTACTCTTTCTTGCTTTGTGGGGCTTGTCGATGTCCGTGGTCTTCCGGAACGCTTCTTGTGGACATTCTGAACAGTTCCATCGGCTTCAAACTTATCTCTAATTCGAGTGATCGTAAGTCGCGTTGGTGGATCTGTTTGAAACTCCCTCCTAAACTGTCTTTGCACTTCAACTGCGTTTTCACACTTCTAGTAGCATTTTAGAATGAATTTCCTTTGTTCAAAGCTTAGTCTGACTGCCATTATTAATTCTAATGGGTTTAACTTGGAAAGAAAGAAACATCAATTGAGCTATCAGCTGTCAAAGTGTGTGTACATTTTTTTGGGACGCCCTGTATATATATGTCATGCATATATATATATATATGTCATGCATATATATATATATATATATATATCATGCATATATATATATATATATATATATGTCATGCATATATATATATATATATATATGTCATGCATATATATATATATATATATATATATATGTCATGCATATATATATATATATGTCATGCATATATATATATATATATGTCATGCATATATATATGTCATGCATATATATATATATATGTCATGCATATATATATATGTCATGCATATATATATATATGTCATGCATATATATATGTCATGCATATATATATATATATGTCATGCATATATATATATGTCATGCATATATATATATTATGTCATGCATATATATATATATATGTCATGCATATATATATATATGTCATGCATATATATATATATGTCATGCATATATATATATATATGTCATGCATATATATATATATGTCATGCATATATATATATATGTCATGCATATATATATATATGTCATGCATATATATATATGTCATGCATATATATATATATGTCATGCATATATATATATATATATGTCATGCATTATATATATGTCATGCATATATATATATATGTCATGCTATATATATATATATGCCATGCATGTTTGCATGGAATGTTCCAGTTTCTCGCAGTCGCCGATGCAAATGCGCAAACGTTTGGTGGTTTGGCACACGTCTGTTTGGGAAGCGCTGTCGGTACAACCTCACAGCAGCTCTTCCGTTTCCATTGGCAGCCCATACACCATATGCATGTCAGCCATCTCAGCAGTCGTGAAGCGCTCCATGTTACATGTACTACGTCCGATTTACGAATGCCCGCGGCAAGCGCGAGTCTAGCCCACTTCACCTTTTAGCCAATTGCAGCGGCGCCCTCGCGCGCCGAATGGTGACGTCAGCGGACATACACTTATAGACGAAAAGGGTTTGTCTTGGTGTTGCCTATCCCCCATTACAATTTGTACAGAAAGTTTTCAAACACCCTGTATATATATATATATATAAGGTTACGGCATGCGGGAGGTGCCCCCTTGGGGCATTGGTTTCTGCGAGTATGTAGAAGAATTACGGCATTTGGAAGAGTGAGGTCCATGGTGTAATGGTATCGCGTCTGACCGGCAATCGGAAGATCCCGGGTTCGATTCCCAGGTGGTTACCTCATTTTTTCATTTGTTCCGTTCTCTCTCTCTCGTCTTGCGCGGAATATCTCCTATACAAGCGTCGTTTCTTTACGTTATTTATACTGCGTGTTCTTTGCAGTTGAATGTGTATATATATATATATATATATATATATATTATATAATCTTCATGTTCATTAGGTGCGACCCGGGTGCGTGTTATTTATTTTTGCTGATTAAAGGGTGCATGATCAAAAAGTTCGGAGACCACTGCTCTAAAACATTCGAAAGTATCATTGACAACGGATGCATGATCAGACACGTCTGCTGGAGTGTCTTTACTCTTTGACATGCCATGCAGTGAATCAAGACTTCAAGAGAACCAATTTGGTGCTCAGCGTAATGGCCACTTGAAGATCGCCACACTGGAGAATACTTGTCAGAAAAATTTGATCAGATGCTTCAGAAGTGGGATATTGCCCATTCATCCATCCATTGTGTAATGCGCGACTCAGGAACAAACATGATAAAAGCTGTGTGTCTCACTGGCGTCCATAATATCGATTGAACTGTTCATAAACTGCAACTTGTAATCAAAAGTGGATTATCCTCTCAAAAATCTGTGATTTGCTAGCTAAACTTCGATCCATCGCTACTCATTTCAATCATTCTACGATGGCGCAGGATGAGTTAAAAAAAAATTCAGAAACGCTTACATCAACCTGAACTTAGTTATTCATGATGTCGCCACACGGTGGAATAGCATTTATCACATGATGCAGAGAACACTGAAGTTGAAGGAACCACAGAGTCTAACTCCAAAATGCAACAACTCACTAACGTCGACTTCACTCTGTCAAACTGTGTGGCTGTGCTGGAACCATTCGATGATATCACAAAAAGATTGAGTAGTTCCACCTCTTCCATATCTTAGGTTATTTCCCTCGTCGTTTCCTTGAAAAATGTGCTGCAACCTCGAAGTGGTGATTCTGAAGCTGATCGTGGAATCAAAACAATGGAGGAGATAATGCGCACAGAACTAAGGAGATGATTTGATGGCCTCTGTGGCGGATCGAGGGGGGGGGTCAGGGGATTCGATCGAACCCCCCTAAACCAGAAAGCCCCGCTCCCAAAGCTAACTGACTGAACATAAAAGTTATTTTACAAACACTAAAAGCATGTATCATAATATACCCTTTTGTTTCAGATCGTTAGTCGACCCGGTGTCTTACTTTAATACTCAAAAGTTTAAAAAGCAATATTCATTCGAAGTATTTATTCAAAGAATTTTCGGTTTACAATGTCAAGAAGAGTTAAACAGCGACCAAGAATTGACCGATTTTTTGGTCCATCAAATTTAGTCCATCCCACGTCAGTGGCAAGGTTAGTAACTGTATTGCAAACTAAAACAATGACTTTAAAAACTACTTTACAGTTACTGATCGATTGCTCATATTAAATTCATTCTCTCTCGTTTTGACAGTAATGAAGGACAATTTACCCCGACTGCAAAGAGGATTCGCAGTAGCGCCAGTGATACCGGTAGGAACACGTGTTGTACGACAAGCTGACTCACACTAAAGTAAGCTAAAGTAAACCAGATTCGCTTTAACCTGCATTAAAGGTACATTATAATTCTTCGTATGCCCATCTTGGGGTGACAATTCTTCATATGCTCCGATTATTTAATATTTAGTGTAAAATTTTCTAGCTTAATTGTAACTATCACTTTTTCTTTCCAGGCTTGTGATGCCGATATATTCCCAAACATCAACTGCTTGTTGCGAATTGCTTACACCATACCAGTCACTTCTGCTGACAATGAACGTGCCAACAGTACCTTGAAACTTGTGAAGGGGTACCTTAGGACTACTATGTCCACGGAGAGAGTGTCGAGTTTGGCGTTGATAAGCATTCATTACGACAAGCCCGTGGATTACGAATCTGTAGTTTAACGGCTCGCTGAACATCAACCCCCCAACGAATGGCGCTCGTCGACCCAGTCTTTGAGAGTCGGGAGATTAACTGATATCTCAGTCAACACACAACTTTGTCAAGAAATATAACATTTATATTAATGAACAAATCTAGAATGATAAAGTATGGTTTTCAAAAGAAATTTAGGTTTTGATATTGTGAAATTTTCATAAACAGTGTTTCTTTAAGACTTATCACGAATTTTGTCTTTCCTTGTATATTTTTCTTGCAAATCAGCACATAACTTAGATGTAAAAGCTAATAAACTTGAACAAACGCTCCGCAAATTGCTTAAAAACGCGTTTCTGAGCCTTAATTTTCAAAATTTTCCGGGGAAGCATACCCCTGGACCCCTCTAGAAGCCTTCGACGCTCGTACCGAACCCCCCCCCTCCAGAAAATCCTGGATCCGCCCGAGGGCCTAGAAGCAAATGACCTATTCTTTAGCTACCTATTTGGATTCAAGATACAAAGCAAAAAAAAATTTCCGCTTCACATGTCACAAAAGGGCGTTCATGAAAAATTGGGATATCTTTGTGATGAAATGAACAAGACTCAAACATCATCGGACTCGGAGAGCCAGTGAACCATCGGCAAAGAAACCACAGATTGATTTAGGCCAGGTATCAGCTTCTACGATTAAATCAACAACAATAATGGACTCAGTGAGTGCTCTACTGGCTTCCAGTAGTGATGACGACACCGAAAATGAGTCAAGCAGAGACTCGCAAAAAATGATCGAGAAATATCACAAAGAAAAGAATTGGACACGAAGATGATGCTTTGGCTTGGTGGAGGTCAAATCAAGAGATACAAAAATTTGAGCAAACTGGCTCGGACATACCTTGGAT
This sequence comes from Bathynomus jamesi, assembly GCA_023014485.1. NCBI lineage: Eukaryota > Metazoa > Arthropoda > Malacostraca > Isopoda > Cirolanidae > Bathynomus > Bathynomus jamesi. The sequence goes on along the minus strand of JAJOZX010009569.1, from coordinate 80,198 downwards.
GTCCTCCCTCAAATGTTCCTAGTGAACAATTTAGTGGAGCAGGGATCATCTACGATGAAAAAAAGAATAGGCTGAAGGGGGACAAAGCTGAAAAACTTTTTGAAATAGTCTCCCAGCAAAATAGATAGATAGATAGATAGATAGATAAATAGATAGATAAATAGATAGATAGATAGATCAGCTAAGGAGGACAGTGACAGGAGAAACGGGAGTTCCAGCATTCCGTCTCCTGCCTAACGTCCCCACCGGAGTACTTCCCTAGTCGATTGGTGTCTACAATCTCCTCCTGGTTTGGCTTTGTTTCGTTTGAAACCTTGTCGGAAAAAAGAGATGAAAATGGTTGAAGCAGCAAATTTATTAGAGAGAGGAACACTAAAGAAAGATCGGAGAAAATACAAAGGAAACATTTCAGTAGAGAGGATGGATCTCTCAGACTGTCGATTCAGCGTCATTCAAGTTATTTGATGCTTTCAAGATCAGCCGAGGGTTCTTAGGACATCATCTGATGAGTGGAAAAATAACCAAGACGATAGACGATCCCTCCTATCCATATAAAGATTCAATGTTATCAACGACAGTGCTGAAAGGGGCGTGTCCATGATAAAGAATTTCAATACAACCATTACCAAAGCCGAGACTCAAAAGCAGTTCCTCTTTCACGTAGTGGAAATGCACCGGCACTATTTTCCTGACCAGAATAAGTAGACATTGGCCACTGGTAAATGTTCAGGCAACTAGATTTCATGTAAAGTATATTAAGGTGATATCAGTGTATTTGTGCCATCACTGAACGTTATATTGTGCGAATTCATTGGTTATCTAAATGTTATTTATCCAATTCACCCAATGTGCATATACTAATGCTTGAGCACCGAGTAAATACTCTCGGATTCCACTCAAATTCGTCTCAGAGTTTTATGTTAAGTCTAATAAAAAAAAATACGTGCTTGCTTGAATTTTTAATTTTCATTTATCTGAACCGCCCTAATATTTATAAGATAAACTTAGATACATTCGTAAGGTGACCAGAATTTCTCGAGTTAAGAACGGGACATCTCTTTAATAGATAAAAAATATTGCGCTCGTTTACATCGAATAGCCTACTGGTATAAAGTAGGTTATAAATGAAACTCTATTTACTGAATGCACAAAATAACCTGCTTACCTTTTAATTATCGTACTTTTCACATGCATTTGCTTTACGGCAGCAAAAGTTCCCGAAAGCATTGCTTACAGGTAGTAATTTTGATAAAGCGGGACATTTAAGTTCATCATCTCGCAAAGCGGGACATCTCCGCGTCTCCTAAAGTTTCTAGGGGACAGCGGGACATATAGCTCAAAAGCGGGAGTCACGCCGAAATCGGGACGTCTGGTCAGCTTATACATTCCTATCCACGATATTACAAATCGGCCTTGGACCAAGTATGTGTTCTGCTCTTCCAGGATTGCACACTTTCACTGGGTGTGATAAGTTCATTCTGTGGTATTGGTAGCGGTAGTGTCTAAAAATGGCAAGAGCGTCAGCAGGCAACCAAGAAACTTCGTCCCAACTTGGAGAAGTATTGAATTGTCTGCAAATATTATGACAAACTGACAAACTGCGAGAAGCTTCTCTGTGCATCGTACAATGCCAAGAAAGTACACGTCTCAGTTGACACCACACGTTACTGGATGTTCTGTCAAAAGAAACAAAGGAATGAAAATTCCCCCCCCCCCCCCCCCCGCCTTACATCTAATAGTTTAAATCATCTGGAAAGGGTCAACATTCAGTCATTAACCTGGAAAAGATTACTGGAGACAGCAAAACATACGCTCTTCTGGGGATCACGGATGGAAGAGTAATGACGAACAGCTTATATCCCTTTTGATGTCAAAGGAACCTGCTCCTAGCGGACTTGTTGAACTAAGGTCCTGCAGATATAAAAAAATCTGCCTGCAAACGTGTTGTTGTGTGTCAGTGCCAAGCCAACAATCTTGTATGTACGAAAGCATGCATCGGCATGGCTGGTGAACTGTATGAAAATATTTAAGGAGTTACTGATGACACTGATCCTGATTCAGACGGGAATGATTAAACATTATGATGCACGTCATATATACGGACTGAATATATTTTTCCAAAGTTTAACACTGCTATTTTAGATCACTGTGCTTGAGGCAAATTAAAATTATTTTTTTTATTAAGTAATAATCATGCATGATATTGTACCTAATGGGATGCTTAAGATAATATTACATCTTTAATCAATGCAACAAAGGTGTATCTATCTTTTCGCGAATGAACTTTTATCATTTCATTTCTACACCTAGTTATGTAAACAAAAGCTTAAAAATAAGTTTATTTGTATCAGTATCGTTTATTTACTTATCAATTTTTTACTTCAAATATTCATTTCATCTCCCAATATCTCTTCTAAATTGAAATTTTAGTTTTAAATGTAAAGAGAAAAGTTTGTTTTCATTTTCCAAATTGTTAAGTAACAAATGTAAACGAAAATGGACAATATTATTTTCATAAAATATGCATATTTTGCCAAGAAAATTGAATTCTTTTGAAAAAATAATCATGTTTCAGTATGGTATTATTGTATCTATTAAATTTGGTGAAGCAATAACGGTTAAAACAAAGCAAACTCGAAAAAATAGAGACTAAAAATTCACGTAAAGTTTATCTTACTCGGTTTAGAAAAATGCTCTTAAAATTTTAGTGAAACCACAATTCTTTGGTATAACAATGCCTATAATACCCCCCCCCCCCCCCAAAGACATCCTTGTAACAGAATATGAAGTCAAACCTTTTGAATACTGGGTGTACTACGTTTTCAATTCCCTTGGCCTCTCGAGAATCTCCTCCTGAACTAAAATAGGACAAAACTTAAAATCTTTTAAAATTATATTATTAAATACCAGGTCATTTACAAACAAACTACTGGAATTTATAGCGATAGGCAAAACTGAGAACCTTGACATCGTGGGAATAATTGAATCCTGGATTCATTCTGATTCAAAGGACTTTGTAGGAGAATTTGAAATACTAGGTTACAAAATGTTACACAAACATAGGAACGATTGGGAAGGTGGCGGAGTACTTTTATATGCTTGTAACTTCCTGCAACCAGTGAATTGTAACTGTTTCTGTTCAGGAAATGTTGGAAATTGAACTAAATGTTACCAATAAAATACTGCATCTATTTCTAGTATATAGGCCACCTCACAACCTCGTTGATAAGGATATAAGCTTTTATAATTAAGTAAATCAATGAATAATAAGATTAGTGTAATTTTTGGTGATTTTAACTACGGTACTGTAAACTAGGAAGACGAAACAGCTGATGCTAAAGGCTCAAGACTCGGAATTAACAGATGATAATTTATTAAGTCAATGGGTTGACGGTCCTGTTTGGGATAATAGTAGACTAGATCTCATTCACAAACGAAGATGACCTGACTAGTGATGAAACTTCGAGTAACAGTGACCATAATTTGATTAGGTTTGACCTCGGGGTTCCAATTAGTACTCGAGGAAAAAAGCAAGAAAAGTTGGATTTCTCCAGAGTAAATTTTGAAAGTTTCCGTTGTTGTTTAGACACTCTTGAAGTTCTAATAAGCGAGTATGTCAAATATCACCTGGAGCTCAGATAGGATCAATTTACAATATTACAAGAAACCTTTGTACCCGTTAAAATAGTTTCCTCCTTGTCAACCAAGACGCCGAAATGGTTTAGAAATTAAATTAGCAATGCTATTTGAAAAGAAATATAACCGACAAAATACTTAAGTCACATTCCAACCAGAATAATTCAGAAAATTATGTAAACCTATGTCAGAGGGTTAAATCCTTAATTAGATCAGCTAAACGTAAAGAAGCTGGAGTTGCCTCACTCTGTAAAGTTAACCCTAAAGAGCTTTCTTTTGTTCACCCGTTTCTCTTAACAGCAGAAAGACATTCAAAAAATTCCGTAGGTCCCCTAAGAGATAGAAACGACATAATGAAATTTATTGATGTAGATATAGCGAATACACTAAACGAGTTCTTCGCTAGTCTCCACGGTAGAAGACTTCACTGAAGTACCAAATCCACGGATTACGTATGACAATGACCATCCCTTACAGACCTTAATTTTTAAGAGGGGAGGTACAGCAACTAATTGACATGATTATTAAGTACAAATCATCCAGTCCAGACTTATTTCTTCCAAGGATATTAAAAGAGGTTAGCACAATGTTGATGATTTGTAACTACTCATATATTCAAACAATCATTCGAATTAGGAAAAGTTCCAACCGACTGGAAATTAGCAAATGTAACACCAATCTTTCAAAAGGTGTATGGCAAAATTCTTGTAATTAACGCCTGATCAGTTTAACGTCAATTATCGACAAGCTGTCGGAATCTATTATTACAGATGTCATCGAGATGTATCGTGTATCACCTCGAATCAAAATTTAATTTTTTATTCTCAACATGGATTCAGGCGGTATAGATCTTGTCTAACAAACTTGTTAGAATTTTCCCATAATATGTATACTTATACGATGCAACTAGAGCAATAGATATAGTGTATCCTGATTTCAAAAAGACACTGACAAAGTCCCTCATGCAAGATTGATGACTAAAATTAGAGAACTATCAATTACTGGGTTTGTTTCCAACTGGATTGAAGATTGGTTGATAGAGAGAAAACTGGTAATAAATGGAGTGGCTTCGGAGTGGGCCCCCGTCACCAGTGGGGTTGCACAGGGTTCCATTCTGGGTCCTTTGCTTTTTATCATCTACTGTATATTAACGATATAGACGTTGGGCTCCTAAGTACAATTTCTAAATTTGCAAATGATACCAAATTAGGAAATAGTGTAAGTAATGAGGATGGCGTAAGAACGCTTCAAAATGATCTTGATAGGTTGGACGAATGATATGTTACTTGGCAGATGCCATTCAACTTGAACAAATGTAAGGTAATGCACATATATTACAAGAACCCGAAGACCGATTACTCGTTTGGGGAAGAACTTGACAGTGAGCTAGAGAAAGACTTAGTAGTCCATATTAGTAATGATCTCAAACCGTCAAAGCACTGGGCAGAAGTCAAAAAATGGGTCCTTAAAAATACTCCATTATATTAAAAGACCGTTCCAATTTAGAAACAATGAGATTGTAATGTGTCGCTACAATTCACTAGTTAGATCTCAACTCGAGTATTATATGCAGCTTTGGGCTCCATCCCTTAGGAAAGGTATAGAAAGGCAGCTTTGGGCTCCATCCCTTAGGAAAGGTATAGAAAGGTATAGAAAATTGATCCCTTCAGTGAGATTTTGGGCGTTTTTTGCGAGCAAATGTTAGCCTATTTTTCCTTACGGGCTTACGGGGTATATTGTAATGTTTAAAGTCCACAGCTCTACCCAACTAAAATCAGGTGTATTTGAAACATGTTGGTTAAAACACTTAACTCCATAAATCAAAATGAATTCTTAATGATTAAAAATATGAAAATATCTGAAAAGTTATGCTTAGGCTTCCTAGGCCTAGGCTATAGTTTAAATGTTTATTTGTACAATTGTAACTCAGTCCCGTAGCCATGACTTCCCAAGGGGGAGGGGGGTGGTCGAAATTGTAGAAAGGCGGACCCTTTGGTGCAACGACCCAGTCACTGCGGAGGGGGGCTTAGGATTGTTAAGTTTAGAGTAGTTTGTGAAGTTTAAAAACAAATGCAAAAAGAAATGCGTGTTTATTTACTAAAAGATGTTATATGTATATTATATCATCACATCCTAAGTTATAACTATTGTTACAAAAGTGGACCTTTCTTGTCAAGGAGGGGGATCGTTCGACCCCCGACTCCCCTCCCTGGCTACGGGTCTGTAACTTATAAAACCTAATTCTATATTATCTCCAAAGTATATTATCTATAATAAGAGTTACGAACCTTTTTTCAGTGGACACTGATTATAATTTTTTGGTAGCTGGCGGATACCAAAAACATCTTATTGGACAAGATTTATTCAGTACGAAAACCAGTTGCTACCAGAATCACTGTAATTTCTCGGTGGAGACCGCGTATCTATTCCGTAAGCTACAATACATCCGGACTATAAAATACAGTACTTGTATCTAGAGAAATACTAGAGTTCAAAATCCAAAACCAGTTGCGCAGAGATTTGGATCTGGACAAATCTGGACTTCGGACAATTCTGTAAGCTTCGAATAAATATTTATACGAAGTTATATTAAACAATAATAATATAGAATATTATTATTAAAAATTTAAATGGCTGTTCGCCGATGGGGTTCGAATAAATGTTGTGCTTGTATTTAAGTACATGCATTTAAAGTACGAGAAGCAGATTACATAGCCCAAATGCATGATTTTCCCACTTCAGATAGACAACTTAGGTATAAGAAACCCCCCACCATTGATTACAATTATAATCTAGATTTGTTTCCTTTAATACTCTGTCAGTACTGTGTGTGTGTGGTTTGTGTAAGCACATGCAACATCACTACTACAAAAGTGATTGTGTTTATATATACAGGGTGTCCCAAAGGGCCGGTATCATACGAAAACTTATTTTATATTAAATTTACAAAAATAATACATTAGAAGTAAAACAAATGTTCAAATTGATGTCTTGTTTTGGGACCCTTTTTTTTTTGTTGCAGGTAGAATAACGCAGTGGCTAATATGAGAGTGAGTTACATTCCTGATGAAAGGGCGTCCGCCTTTTCCTCACGAGTGTAACTCGCTCAACGGAGGATTTAACCTTCCGACGTAGGTTTATATAATTATAAAATACACCTCCGCCTTTTCCTGAGGAGTGTACCTCGCTTCCATATTAGCCATTGCGTGTTATTCTACCTGCAACAAAAAAAAAGGTCCTAAAACAAGACCAATTTGAACATTTGTTTTAGTTCCAAGGTATTACTTTTGTAAATTTAATTTTAGAAAATGTTCATATCAGACCGGACTTATGGGACACCCTATATATATATATATATATATATATATATATATATATATATATATATATATATATATATATAATGTGTGTGTGTGTAAACAACATAGGCACGGAATTGAATATGGACCACACTGTTCAGTGGATTATGATAACAGTATTGTCGCTACCAATGGAGATCAGCCACGCGTAAGTTAACCCTCTGTGTACTTGGCAGTGCTGCTGCAAGCTGCTCGAACACGCCAGGATATGAACCCAACACCTCTTTAGTAGGTGCGGGCGCTGATCATTACGCTACGAGAAGGTAAAAGTCAGTACAACCTGGTGGATATTCAGGGACGTAGCCAAGCGGGTGGTGGCGACGGAGGCGGTTCCCCCCCCCCCCCTTGGAAAGTCCAGGAAAAAAATCTGCGGGAATTACAACCACGTTTCACCTCCAAACTATAACATTTAATTTGGTATTTATATATAATGAAAGGTGTGTGTGTATATATATATATATATTATATACACACACACAGGGTGTTTGAAAACTTTCTGTACAAATTGTAATGGGGGATAGGCAACACCAAGACATTATAGGGCGGGTCATACTATGCATTTTTTTTAAATCAATGGAGATGGGTGTTCAAATGACATATTTTGGTGTATAGAACACAATTCTGAAGAAAATGTTTAATTCTGATAACCGTAACCTACATCATTTTGCAGTTGATTATTATTAAATTGTTGATTATTTTACTATTGTAGTTACCCCAGAATATGTCTTCTCACGTTTTCTATCATGGCTGCTCACGTTATCTCTCATAGAGCATTGTTCTAACTAATTCATATAAACACATATAATGTAATTCATATAATAATAATAATATTTAAATACTCAAATAAAAAGGTGTGCCATTCCACTTAATTGTAATTATCATACAGTTTGGTATATGAAATATTTTGACGGTTTTCTGGCGCGCATAAGGCCATTTTCTGAGCCACCTTTCTCAGAGGCTAGAATGTAACGTTTCAGAACATTCTAAAACGTTTTGTGAAATATTTGAAGTGACTCATGGTTTATGAAGCTATTTTACCACCTCGGCTTGCAGTGAGGGGATAGATTTAATGATTATCTACTGATATTTTTTTTGTTACTGTTCACAGGTGAGTATTATTCTGTTATATTTTAGAAAAAGCTATTTCTACGCATATTATAGTGATACATTGAGCAAAATTTAATTAACAACTTTGATTTGAGCTAAAATTAGGTGGTTCATTTAGTACAACTGAGCAGTATGAGGCCTTTTCAATGTTCTAAAGAATATTTTTAGGATGTGTTTCTTTAGTTTTTTTAGAGTACATGAACAAATTATTTGCATTACAGACAACAGATAAATTAGCATTTTATAACATTTTGAAACCAAAAAAGCATAATGTGTTTAGCATTTGCAGATAAATTTGTTCTTGCCCATTTCAGCTCTTTTTTTAACCAAGAATTTTGCGCTGAAAAGAGTTAATACCTGTCTGTAGTGGATACTTAACTGTTGTATTATTGTTTTTATTTCAGTGTGAACTCATTAAGAAAATGGCTCAAGTCAGAACAAGGACGAAATCAAGTTCTCATCTGAGTAATCTTGTTGGCACTGGCCGGGAGCTGTTGGTGTCTGAACTGCCAACTGTGAGGGATATCCTGAGGTATGGCATCTACTTGAGGAAGCAAAGTGAAGATGACAGGAGGAACTACCCAGTGGACAAGCTGGTGAGTGACATCTACCCTGGTCTGATTTGTCAGTGGAGCAAAGCTAATGCTCTTTTCAAGCCACCTGTTATCAATGAAAAAGTGACCATCATGTCCAAGCTCAAGGAGGTCTGGAATCAGGCAGTGAAGTTTTCTCTTGGGAAGGCAAACTTGATGCCAAAGAGAGGTTCATTGTCAAGTTAGACAAGTTCTTTGATATTTTGACTTGCAAGTGTCAGATCACCAGTTGTGAGGGGGGAGGCTGTGAGGGCTGTGTTATCCAAGCCCACATTAACTGTTCCTGCAGCAGAGAGAAAAAGATTCCTGTGAAAGATCTTGCCTACATCAAGGGACAGAAAGAGAAGGTTGGAAGTAAGGGACCCCACCAAATAGGGGGTCCTGATCTACCAGAGCACAAGAGACAGGTGAGGACATTGAAAAGGCAGTGGATGGAAAGGAAGGCAGAGAAAAGGAGAAAAGTGCTGCAGTAGCAGAGAAGGCAGCCAGGAAGGATGTTAAGATATTTTTGGCAGATGGTGATGAGGATCTGGAATTGGAGAGAAGTGGTGATGAAGATGAGTTTGTTCCTGAAGTTGAGCTCTTCCCTCAAACTGACCATGAGCCAGCTCTCTAAGCACCTCAGAGGTGAAAAACTTCATCAACACCCCCATGGAGGTGCGCAACTGGCCTTGCCACACACAAAGCATTGAGAGGGTTGTTAAAATGGTGACTGAGGCTTCTGCTAAGTACTTCTCACAGGAAAAGAGGGATGGAGGGATCAGGGCTCAGGAGACCAGCAGAAAGCTGATGTCCAAGTCTGAGTCAAAGCAGGATTTGTGCAACCTGGCAAAGTTCAAGATGTCAGGAGAATGATCTTTGTAATTATATCCAGTGATATACATGCAGTTCACCTATTAATAAATATATGTAAAGTTGATTTGGCCTTGTCAATATAAATGATTTACCTTATATATTTTATATTATAAAGGGGTTCAAAAGGGTAAAATTGGCAATTTAGAAATACAAAATGATGTAGGTTAGAGTTATCCTATCCAAAAAAGAAGCTCATATTTGAATTCCCCATGTAAAAACACATAATTTAGACACCCCTGATGGTAGGATTTCCTTCAGATTCATGTTGTCACCTGAGTACGACCCGCCCTACGGGCCATACACCATATGCATGTCAGCCATCTCAGCAGTCGTGAAGCGCTCCATGTTACGCGTACTACGTCCGATTTAAGAATGCCCGCGGCAAGCGCGAGTCTAGCCCACTTCACCTTTTAGCCAATTGCAGCGGCGCCCTCTCGCGCCGAATGGTGACGTCAGCGGACATACACTTATAGACGAAAAGGGTTTGTCTTGCCAAGACAAACCCTTTTCGTCTATAAGTGTATGTCCGCTGACGTCACCATTCGGCGCGAGAGGGCGCCGCTGCAATTGGCTAAAAGGTGAAGTGGGCTAGACTCGCGCTTGCCGCGGGCATTCTTAAATCGGACGTAGTACGCATAACATGGAGCGCTTCACGACTGCTGAGATGGCTGACATGCATATGGTGTATGGGGCTGCCAATGGAAACGGAAGAGCTGCTGTGAGGTTGTACCGACAGCACTTCCCAAACAGGCGTGTGCCAAACCACCAAACGTTTGCGCATTTGCATCGGCGACTGCGAGAAACTGGAACATTCCATGCAAACATGCATGACACTGGTCGGGAGAGAAACGTGCGCACTCCTGACATGGAAGAAGAAATCCTACGGCGATTTGAGGACAATCCAAGCGCAAGCACGCGAGGTGTTGCACGTATCCTCGGTGTGAACCACGACCTGGTCTGGAGTGTGTTGCACGAGCAGCAACTTGCCATGGACGATACCCGCCCAAACATTGACGGCGAACCGTTCTTGATGAGCATGCACCCGTGTAGCATGTGGATTTGCGTGCGCCCACACGTGAGAATTGTGCATGTTAAACACACCCTCACGTGTAAACATGCCTCATCTGAGAACAGCACATAAGCCGGAAAATTAGGCTGCACCGCTGTCTGCTGCAGAAACCAGCGTGCGAATTCCACACGTACACGAAGAGGGTAATCCCGAGGTTGTAATGCCTGGACTCTCTGACGATGAAACGGATGTAACTGCTGCTCGTGCAACACACTCCAGACCAGGTCGTGGTTCACACCGAGGATACGTGCAACACCTCGCGTGCTTGCGCTTGGATTGTCCTCAAATCGCCGTAGGATTTCTTCTATGTCAGGAGTGCGCACGTTTCTCTCCCGACCAGTGTCATGCATGTTTGCATGGAATGTTCCAGTTTCTCGCAGTCGCCGATGCAAATGCGCAAACGTTTGGTGGTTTGGCACACGTCTGTTTGGGAAGCGCTGTCGGTACAACCTCACAGCAGCTCTTCCGTTTTCATTGGCAGCCCCATGCACCATATGCATGTCAGCCATCTCAGCAGTCGTGAAGCGCTCCATGTTACGCGTACTACGTCCGATTTAAGAATGCCCGCGGCAAGGGCGAGTCTAGCACACTTTACCTTTTAGCCAATTGCAGCGGCGCCCTCTCGCGCCGAATGGTGACGTCAGCGGACACACACTTATAGACGAAAAGGGTTTGTCTTGGTGTTGCCTATCCCCCATTACAATTTGTACAGAAAGTTTTCAAACACCCTGTGTATATATATATATATATATATATATATATATATTATATATATATATATATAGAGAGCGATATTTTGAGTCGTTTTTTTAAACGTCCAAACACGTTTGGACGTGTTTAAACACGTATCGTACTGAATTAATGAAATATGAAGCGCGGGGAAACTGAACGCAGCTCGGCGCCAGTTAGTTTTGCATGCACTGCAGCATAGGACAGTCACAATGGCACAATCTAAGCTATTTGATGATGTAATTCCTTGTATTTTCTGAAATTTGAGATCAGCTATTGATCCTATAGTTTTCATATTTAACAAAAAGTAACTATTTTATTCACACATTTATTGATTTCATGCAAACAATAATTTAGTTGTATACTCGTTTAACAGTATAACATATCTATGAATAACGAAATCATTAGAAGAGATTCAAATGAAACTCACGTACAAGGCAAGTCAAACGGATGCAGAAACAGCTAGATCATTTAAGACAGAAGAAACGCACATCTGTTCAACATACAGTATATAAAATTTTAAACAGGATAATCGCATGGAAAAATAAAATTATTTAGGGTCTACTTAACAAAAAAATATGTACTTTATCAAATGCGCAATTACTTGTATTAGAAGGTACATAAGATAACATTATATGGCAATAACAATTGTTTGCCGTGTCGTTTGTGTTAACGATTATCCAATTTTTTTTAATATATTATTAATTTATTACATATGTATATTTAATAGTTATTCTAAATGACTCGCAACATACAAGTATTTGATAATTCTGCATTCATTGACCAGCAATTTACTAGGTATATTATATTGTTTTATTATTTGCCTCTATATACATCAAACACGTAGACATTTCTTTTGTAAATTTGTAATTATACCAATCAACATACCAGTGGTCGGTTGGTCCTGTGAAGCCTTCGTTTCAGACGGCACCTCAACCTGTACTTTATTGCTGACGCTTGCATTTTCATCGCTTAGTTCTGGTTGATGCGCATCGTCTTCCGCTTGTCTAATAACTTCACGGGAGGGTTCTGCTGTATCACTTTCATTGTGTTCTTCAACCGACTCAACTGATTTTTCTTTTGAAATATTTTCATATATCCATCGCAATATTGTATAACAAATTAACGAAGCTTGACCAACATGCAATGATGCAACACGCCCCAATCGTCACACTGTACTATAGGGTGTATTCATGCTCACTGAAGTGCGAATTTCAAGATTGGCAGTATGTATTCCTATGTAAAATTAAATTTTAGGAGGGGTTTGTTTTCTTGAACCTTTGCTAAAAATCACGTTTAAGTGTTCAAATTTCCACTTTTTCGTTTTCTGGTTATGTACAGAACAGCTGTGCAGGACATACACTGTAGTACAAATGTAATAGACCGGTTTCTTACCAAACAAATCCATTGTAACAGCTGTTATAGGCTACTAGAGTTTCACTGTGATAATTTTATGTTTCAGATACAAAGCTTGAAGAAGATTGTGTAGCCAGTCCAGGGGTGCAGTGCTGCCGGAGCGTGCCGGAGCGCCGCTCCGGCACCTCTGCAAGAGGAAGTTTGGAGGAATTACCATAACAAGCAACAAAAAAATTGTCTCCATTAATTATCAACAGTTTTTACTAGTCTTGTGAACAATTTGCAGCACCGTATGTTCACGACAACATCCATGAAAGGTTCTCAAACTTCTGAACCTCAAAGTATGTATAAATCACTGCTAAATGAAATGTATGTCCTTGAAAAAGACTACTGGCCTGATGAAATACCACCTAATTACGGAGAAGCTGAAATCTCATCTCTCTGTAAGAGGTTTAAGCTTTCTTCTTACTCTGTACTAAATGCCTTTAGAGACTATGTGGAAGATCATGGGCGCCGCATCCCCCAAGATTTACACCCATTACTGAGCTGTTCACAAGTTATTCCTATTAGTACTGCTGAGTGTGAGAGGGGATTCAGTCACATGAACTTGATAACAACAACAACACGCTCAAGAATTCTCATAAATCATGTATCAGCGCTTATGTTTGTTAAACTACATGGACCTCCTCTAGTTCAGTGGAATCCTGAGCCATATGCCATATCATGGCTGCGGTACCACAGATCGGCAGATGACACCAGGACAAGAGTTGCTTCAGACCCCCGAAAACATATCACGCCTGACCCTTTGTGGAAATTATTGTGAAACTTCCCACTGGTGGTATTTGGTAAGCACTAAGTAGTTTTAACTTCTTAAATTGATAAAATACATGATTGCTCTTTTTTCTTTATTTGCTTGATAATTATATTTATTTTATGATAATTAGTGAGTGCAAACACGAAATACTTAGTCATCGTGTGGCATATATAGAAACAGGATAGGAAATGGCAGGCTTTTGTCAGGCCCACCAGAGCTCCGGCACCTATAAAATTGGCACTGCACCCCTGGTAGCCACCATTGCTAAGCAAGGACGAAAGACCAGAAAAAGTTCTGGTTCAAAGCCGAGTGATCTGGTGGGTCCAGGCAAGCAGTTATTTCCCACAGAAGTTCCAACCTGGAAAGCTGTGTTTCAGAGAGGAATCCTCCAGGAAGAGAAGCTGCTTCTGGATGATATGAAGAGAGCTCAATACCCTCTGCAAGATTTGGCTAAGGACTTGGCATCACTGGTACTGGCACAGTGGCGCAAAAGCAATGCCAAGTTCACTCCTCCTCTGATCATTCAAGAGAGATCCATTGCCAGGAAGATTCTTGTCAGGTGGAATGAAATGATTGACCTAGTGAATGGCAGAGTGAAGGCTGCAAAGAGAAAGAGAAGAGAATATTTAAACTTGATACATTGTTTGACATAACCTGCAGACATAATATCCACTCTCTGTGGAAATGAAGCATCTGGCTGTGCTGCTGGAGTTCATGTCAACTGTGACTGTCCTCTGCCTCGGAAGATTCCAAAGCTAGGGCTAGAGTGGCTCCATTACCAGATGATCAAAACCTCAGAAGTTTCTGGCTTCCGGAAGGCATCTGTTGATTGTGAAGGAAACAGTGAAGCAGATGAAGGCTGCTAAGGAGGAGGAAGAACAGAAGGCAGCTGAGAAGAGAAACAGAAAAGAGGAAGAAAAGGAGCTACTACTTAGAGCTGATGATGAAGATGAGATGACTTCCCTGCAAAAGTCTCCAGGCAGAGCAGCTCCTACTGCTGACACAGATTTTTCCAGTACTGCATCAGGCACAAGCTCCAGTGTCAACACTGGCAAAGTCTCAACCTTTGCCAGGAGGAACTACATGGATATCTGAAGTACCGCCGAGGCTGCAGAGGTTCAAGGTGGCAAACACTTCTGCAGCAGCCATTGCAACTGGTTTCTTGCAAGATCTCATCAAAGCTGGCCATCTATCACCTGATAAGGCATATCTAGCTGTTGACAGGATGAAGATGTGGAGGGGCAAGGAGTCTGTAATAGGTGCCTCGGTGGAGGCCTTGGAGAAAAGGACAGAGGGAGAGGAGATCAAGGGAATTTTCTTTGATGGAAAACAAGATAAGACAAAGATCATGAGGTACAATGAAGAAACTGGCCGCTTCCATCCTGATATTACAACTGAAGCGCACTATAATGTTACCTGGGAACCTGAGGGGAAGTATCTCTTCCATTGTACACCAGAAGAACCTGAAGGAAATGAGAAACCTGCACTGAAGATAGTTCAGGCTCTGTTTGAATGGATTAGTGCTCATGGTGCTAAAGATACTATTGTGGTCCTTGGTGGTGACTCCATCAACACAAACACAGGACCTGATGGAGGAGCCATCACTTACTTGGAGAGACTGCTAGGTCACAAGTGTCACTGGCTGATATGCCAGTTGCATATTAATGAACTTAGCCTCAGGCACATGATCATCAAACTTCATGGTCCCTACAGGCATAAGTCTGGGTTCAGTGGCCCAATAGGAAAACTTTTGGAGAAGATCAATGACACACCTGTCAACTTTAGCTTCAAGGCTCTGCCAGGAGAAGAAGATATAATTGAACTGCCAGAAGACATTGTACAGAACCTTAGCACTGACCAGAAGAACTGCTACCTACTGATCAAAGCTCTCAAGACATGAGATTTGAGCAAGGAAGTTGCTGGTCTGAAGTGTGGCCCACTGAATCAGTCATGCTGACTTACTACAGGTGAGGCTCTGTTGATGCTGTGGATGAGGCAGCATGGTCTGAAGGGGGTGGTGTTGAAGCAGCTGGAGGTGCTGCTGAAGTTCTGCCTGGACTTCTACTTAAAGATGTATTTTGAGATCAAGGTGAAGCACCACATGAGGTATGGACCTCACCATATTGTGACCAGCTCTGGGACTGCTGAGAAGCCAGACCTCTGAAGTCAGGAACAATCACTCATGTGATAGTTCGTGGAGCATATCATGCTCACAGTGAGAACCTTATTGCCTCTCTCCTGTGCAGAGAGGAGGAGAGGACATGGGGGGGGGGGGTGAGATGATTAAGAAGATCAGAGGTAAGTGTGAGTATGGACACACGAGTCTGAGAACTCAGAAACCCTAAACTGAATTTTGATGCCGCTTCTCCAATTACTCTGATTAACTGGGATAAGGAGAAACTGTATGAGCCACTCTTCACTTGTAAGATGTCAAGAGAAGTTGAGAACTCAGTTCACACTCAAAGCTGTGAAAGAACATTCCAGGAAGTTTCAGCTGCAGCTCATGCAGTGTATGGGCAAGAGAAGAGATGGTTTTGTTCGTGCTAGGATCGATCACAGAATTGTTGCCAGTTTTCAAGTCAAAGCAAGACATTATGAACATCTTTTAGATCTCTACAAGACCTGCTAGACAAATCAAAATGCTTTCAGGAGAAAAAATCTCAAAACATTCAGTTGACCAGCATATTATTACGAGCTGGGAGTGGAGGAGGGACTTATACAAGTATTAAAGAAGAATTGCAATTGCAAAAAAAAAGGTTGAACGTCACAGCAGCTTGCGGAAAGGTGGGGGGCAGCTGCCATCACACTCAGTGATGCCGAAAAGAAAAAGAAAAATTGGTGGAGGCGTTTCTAAAAAAATCCAAGACCAACAAAGAAAAAAAAAGATTCTGCCTGATGAAGAGACTAAAAATCATACAATTCCTTAGTTTTGGGCCATTTTGGGTGATTTTGGTTATTTTAGGGGTTATGAACCACTTTGGCTGATCTTAAATGGGTCCAAGCCTGCCCCTAGAAATGCTTAAGGGTGTATGTGAACAATATGGAACATATGGAGGTCATTTGAGGCTACCAAGTCTTTGAAATTGGCCAAATATCCCATTTTTCGACAAAAAGTGCAATTTTGAACACTTAAATGCGATTTTTTGCAAAAGTTGCAGAAGATGAACCTCTCTTAAAATTCAATTTTACATAGGAATACATACTGCCAATCTTGAAATTCCAAGTTTTTCAATATTCGACCTGACCATGATACACCCTACTGTCCTATCCAAACTTTTGTTGGAAAGGGTACACATTTCATGTGGATAGCTGTATAGTGGCTGTTCAAAAATGGCAGTTGCACTGACATTTTCAGACAGTTTTTACACAAAATAAGCTTAAAATGCGCTGGCTTACGGGGCTCCACCCCGGACCCCGCTAGGGGAGCTTCCAGCTCTCCCCCAGACCCCCTAACTGTATGTGCTCGCCCGATTCACCACGGAACCTGACGAACGTAGCTCAAGTTCGCCACCCCCCCTGGGGACATTCCTGGCTACGTCCCTGTGGATATTTCAATACCCGAGGGAACGCGCAACACTTTCACGTTCAGAGGCGTTTTCTAAACTAACCCCTTGCACTCGAGACAATGGCAGCATTTCATTCAGATCTCTGGTGTAACACTGGGGACTCATAAGTGGAATATCACAGACGAGCACCCACGATCTTCCATAATGCAAAACTGGCCGCACCAGACAGATAATCATTTTCTTAATGCTACACTGTATTTACAGTAATATCAGGTTTACAAATTAGATCCAAATGATGTAATCTAATCATGAAATGTATTAGAGGTAAAGCATGCAAGAAAAATGTTGAACCTGTAAACCTTATTTACAGGTATAGAATATTCTTGTACCAGGATAGGATACGTCGTCACTAGTGTCGTAACACTGCTTCCGTCGATCAGTGAAGTTAAGCGACAATGGGTCTGAGGAGTATTTGGATGGGAAACCGTCCTCAGTGTTCAAAGGATGTGTCGACTCGTGGTTCGGATCCCACTTAAAGCTGTAGATCCCCTCCGGCATATGACCTTAGATGTTGCGAACGATGTTACACAACCTAATCAATCAATCACATCACATTTATGGGCCCATTCTCGAGGACATACAATTGCGGAAAAAATTGACAAAAATAAAATTTGAGGAAAAATATTGAAAATTTCAAAATGTCAAGAATTCATAAAGAAAATTGGAATGACAGTGCATTCGGCACAGTCATAAAAAGCGAAAGGCTCTCTAACCAATGCTGCAAGACTTATTTTCCCAATCAGTCAAATTCTTTCCCAATTTTTTAAATCTCTGTACTTCCCACAACTTCTACTACTTCGGTACACTTCTTACTTTCCACATCTGTACCCGACAAGATTAACTGGTGTACATCCTTTACAGTTGGAATAAGTTTCGAGTTGTCATTAAAATGTACTGGGTACGTCCATTTATCACAAAGGAACTCGAATCACCGACTCTTAAGCGTTTCTGATGCTGAATACCTCGTGTTGGCAACTTATACAACTTAACACGTAGGCTACGTCGTGGCCAGTGCTGTATCACCGCTTCCGGTTGAATCAGCGAAGTCAGGTAACACGGTCTGGATAGTAGTTGGATGGTAAACTATCATTTGTGTCTAGATTATATAGCGACCCGTGGTTCAGATCCCATGTAAAGTTGTAGGCCCCCTCCTGTCATACGACTTTAGATGTTGTAAAGGAGGTTAAAAGAACCCCATTCTTCCACTATTACTTAAAGCAGGTTATTTGGCACATTTGAGTTTATAAATTGTTACTGCAAAAACCTATTTTGTTACTAAAGACATCTTTGATTACACTCCTCCAGAATCTCAAGTCCTTATTACGATATTTGCTTCAGAACGCATAACGTAAATGCTATTTCTAGGGATGTCACGGGTACTCGACCCGATCGGGTAATGTACTACTCGATGATACCCGACCGGATCGGGTAATTGCTAAAAAATCGGGTACGGGTAGTAGAAACCAAATTCTAATTTAATTTTATTGTTTTGCAGGTTTTCTTGATATATCTTTTGTATTTTTTAACAAAACATTCAAAATGGCAAATCGTTGTATGGTTTGGGACTATTTTGTCATTGATAAATTAGATAATAGTAAAGCCAAGTGCTTGAACTGCACACATTTAATAAGTCGCGGTTCTAAGTACTAAACCAACAAACTTTGGAACGTCTTCAGTACCCGATCGGGTATATTACACTTCGGGTACCCGTACCCGATTACCTGGTAAAAGCGCTACCCGTTGCATCCCTAGTTATTTCTACTTGACAATGTCCGCTTAAGTAATGTGACTTACCTATTCTTGGACTTGTTCAATGCGCTCTTCGTTCAATCGGAGTGTGGGTCACGTATCAATTTTGACTTTTTTTTTTAAAGAAACTGTTTTGAAATACCAGTCAAATCAGCTGAATTTTTCCATGCTGTTCACGTATCTGAGGAAAAAAAAAAAATTTTAAGACGAGAAACTCTAAAAATATGGGTTTAACTTTTAACTTTCCCTCAATCAAAAGAACCTACTTTGGTTTTAAACGCGAAACATCCACTTAATCGCTGATATACGAGCCTACATTTAAAAAAAAAAAAAAAAAATAGTGGTTGTACCATTCTCTGGATGTATTTAACACAAACTTGAGCATCAATTCCTTGTAATATCCTCAATAAACTTACGATTGACTATCCAGTGGTAAGATGACATCACGGGAACTATACTAACTATTTCGCTTTTTTATAGAATCTTTCAAAACAAATGCTAGCTTTTATTACCACACTACAAAATTCGTTTATTCTTTCACAACAAGAAAGCATTACAGTGTATACAGGGTGTCCCATAAGTCCGGTCTTATAGGAAAATTTATTTTAAATTAAATTTACAAAAGTAATACATAGAATTAAAAATGTTCACATTAACGTCTTGTTTTGGGACCTTTTTTTTTGTTGCAGGTAGAATAACACGCAATGGCTAATATGGAAACTAGTTACACTCCTTAGGAAAAGGCGGAGGCCTTTTCCTCATGAGTAACATTTTAGGGTATTCCTAGCTTTTACGGTCCTAAATTAATGTTTGCAAATTCAGGTACCTTTTACGGTCTAAAATTCTCTAACGTATGTGTAACGTATTTTCGCAGAGCGCAGGGGTTTAAATTTAGTAATTTTTGAGCAAGTTGTCAAGATACACACTTTTTAAATTGATATTACAAATAGCATTGATGGGCATTTGCTGCACTTTTCCCAATTTTCTACATTGCGTTCGAAAAGTCTCTCCGCAGTGCTATGTTAAACGCATATAGGAAATTGAAAAACTACAATGTTTTCATTGAACCATGATTTAGTGATTTTATTACATAACCTTCTGACTTTACAGCATGTGTTCAAAGTGTTTTCCACCATTTTGAAGGCACAGAGCAACTCGTCTACACTTTTTGTCAAACACGTTTGACAACAAGCACGTTGACTAGGAAAGACTTTTCAAACGCACTGTATAAGATGAGGAGGAGTGATACTTTTCCGTTATACCCCCGCAAATTGATGATTGATTAGGTTTAATCGTGATATTTTCATTAAAACTAACAAAAATATTACGACTTAACCTAACCAAGCGTCACTATATACAGTATATAATTTGATTCTACATAATTTCGGACAGTCACATTATTAGGTAGAATTTAGGACCGTAAAAGCAAGGCTATTCAACATTTGTTTTAGTTCTAAATGTATTACTTTTGCAAATTTAATTTTAAATAAATTTGGTACTTTTGCATTATCCTCCCAACACTAATTTTTTTTTATAACGGCTAACGCCTGCGGCGGGCTGTTTTTACCGTAACCTAACCTAACCTAACCTAATACCAACACTAATTTTTTTTATAATGGAAGGAAAATAAAGTACCATAACCAAACCAACATTATATAAAAAAATTAGTGTTGGGAGGATAATGCAAAAGAACCATAAATTTTTCTACGAGACCAAACTTATGGGACACCCTGTGCGTATATATATATATATATATATATATATATATATATATATATATATATATATTACACTTCCAGGGACAGCATACCAAGAACAAGAAAATTCAAAACTAAATAGAGCAAATTAAAAAAAAAAATTAAAACTGCGCCTGCGCACTCCAACTAGAGAGAATATATTTCCCAATTTATTACCGATTTTCTACATAAAATACTCAAATTAACCCCTCAGTATTATTTCCCTTAAATATAATTGAAGAAAGAACCAGCAAATTGACTAACATATACACTTATATAATTTATTCTTTAATTGCAAAGATTTATGTAAGCGCTTTAATATCCGATAGTCATTCCAGTTCAACTATTCAGAAAAACAATGTCGAATTTTGAGTATCGAACTGCGAGTTCAAAGGACGCTCAATACGACAATGAATCAAGCGAGGATCCCAACTTCGTTATACTAATTACCAGTGCTGGGCACTTGCGCAAACACTTGCGCAAAACGCAAATTCCGCAAGTGTGATTTCGGTTGCGCATTTGCGTTAATTCTTGCGCAAACTTGCGCATTTGCGTAAGTACTTGCGCAAACGCAAACTTGTGCGCAAACGTGAAAAAAAACAATTAAAAATAGTGGATTTAGCTCATAAACACGTGACTGCCAGACAGGTGGCGCCGCCAGACAGCAGTGAGCACTCAGTATACCAACAACGCTAGTGAAACACGTTTGTTTGATTAGTTGATTTTAATTTTATTTCAGAGTTCAAACTACTAACTACTCTAGTAACTTCTAGAAACTTCATAAGTCATAACTACTGTCTATAACTAGTGAACCATGGACAGCCTCAGACACCAGTCTCTGTCCAGCCCCACCTCTGCCCCCAGCCCGGCCGGCAGCGTGACCAGCCATGGCTCAGAGCCTCACCAGGAGGAAGAGGACCTCAACAACCCCTGGCCCCACATGGACACCTTCTTTGGACCTTTGACCAGCAAGAGGAGGGTGGTTGAGAGGGGCAGGGTGGTCTACAGGGGCAGCATCATCTGTAAGAGGTGCAAGGCCAAGGTCAGCTTCAACACCATCAGCATGTACACCCTCAAGAGCCACTACCAGCATGTGAGTAAGTTTATTTATAAATTTAAAATTTTAAAAAAACTTGATAAGTAGTTAACTTTAGAAATTATTATTTATTAAAATATAATTAAATATTAAATAATAAATTATACTTTGTCTCAATTCAAACACTTCTGTTGTATATCACTGTCATTACAATATAATTTATAATTTTTTTTTTCAAGGTTCACCCCAACCAGAGCAAAGACCTCCTCGCTGCCATCACTGGTGGGTCCAAGCGCGGCCGGTCCCTCTCTGGCGACACCAAGGACTCTGGTTCCAAGAGAATGCGCCAGGCCAACATAGAGTCCTCCTTTGCTGAATCTGCCGCCTTCAACAATAGCAAGGCCCAGGACCTTTTGCACAGGTAAATAAATAATAATTATAAATCTTAATTTTATACACTAATAATAGAATAATTTAAATAATTTATTAAATATATCAAATTTATATGATATAAAAATAAAAATTCATTGTAAAGATAAGATAAAGACTTTCCTTACAATCATACCTAATCTTTTTTGTAACTTATGTTTTAAAATACATTTATTGAAAATGTTCAAAATGAATTTAATTTTCAACTTCTCCACAGGTTCATGGTTGGAGAGATGTTGCCCGCCAAAACCACGGAGTCCCCATCTTTCACCAGGTTCCTCAAGTACCTGAACCCCAGCTTCAAGCTCCCCTCCAGGCGGACCTGGCCCAAGGGGTCCAGCCTGACCTCTGAGAACTTTGAGAGGTTTGTGTTCCTGAAGGGCAACATGGAGCTGCTCACGATGGAGTTGGAGGAAGAGTCTGAGGAGCTTTGAAGTGTTTTTTTTTTGTAATATTGTAATTTCTTTTTTTTTTATTATTATTTATTTAACATTGTAATTTTGTATCTATTCTTTATTGATATATCTATGGATCGTGTGTCTGTTACTAAAGTCTTTTGATTTGATTTGATTTACTATAAATTTAATTTTATACAGGGTGTGCCAAAAAACCGCACCTATTTTTTTTTTTTTTTTGAAAACCCTGTATATATAAATAGTTTGCGTAAGCGCAAGTTTCGAGAAGTTTGCGCAAGGTATGGGTTTGGGTTTGCGCATTTGCGCTTGCGCAAGTGAATTTTCGTTTGCGCTGCCCAGCACTGCTAATTACCCCCAAGT
The DNA here is from genome assembly GCA_023014485.1 of Bathynomus jamesi. Classification (NCBI taxonomy): domain Eukaryota; kingdom Metazoa; phylum Arthropoda; class Malacostraca; order Isopoda; family Cirolanidae; genus Bathynomus; species Bathynomus jamesi. Next base: position 57,388 of record JAJOZX010009569.1, on the reverse strand, counting down.
TCACTAAACTACTACTGTATTTGCTCTTTACGCTCAAATACGGTTTTCACAGTAAATCCAGCTGCAAACACTTTCAAAAAAGTACCAACTGAGCAGGGCCAGTAACCTGCATTTACGATCGATAGCACGAGCCTCTCTGGGTTAGCAAACTAACTTATAAACAGAGGTTAATCCTACGAGACCCTACTTTCAGTTAAGCGACTTTCCCTATATTACTACGTTCACTACACTTCTTCCCAGTGCTGGTTAAGTGTGCGGTCTACCTACGATTGGTTAGGTTTAATCATGATATTTTCGTTAAAACTAACGAAAATATCATGACTAAACCTAACCAATCGTCAAGGGCGATTGACAATGGGATGTAAACAAACAATTAGTAAACAAGATAAGAAGCTATAATTAAAAGGTAGACCGCAGAATCGTAGGTAGACCGCACACTTAACCAGCACCCTTCTTCCCAGTCATATGACTCAAAATTACACGAGTAACAAGATAGACAAATTATCCGAAAAGACGAATAAATGCTGATAAAAAGAGAAATCGTTCTTCGTCAACTCACTTTCAATAGATGAAAACACATCAATAATCTTCCTATACGATACTTTACTATAATATCTCAAAGTCGAGGTTAAATTTTAATTCACAAAGCTAATCCCAAGCTTAATATATTTAACACAAATAAGAGATCCTAGCTATTAACACGCCCTTCTTGATCAACAACTAAACGTTAGCAGAAAAAATGGCGCTTCATCCTAAAATTTTGCACGTCATAGCCACGAGTAGTTGGTTCATAAAAAAACATTTCTCATTGACCCTACTACCTTAACCTGACTTTAATCAGACTCCTCAAAGCTCCGATACCTTTACATATATAGCTTCGTTTCTTCATTAGGAATGCGATTTAGACAGTCTCTAGTAAGGGAAATGCTTCAAAACCTAACCTAACCTAAGTTAACCTACCATTTTGAAGCACAGCTCGCCTTGCTATAATGCCAACTGTTTTGAGACAACTATTCAGACCCTCAGAAAAGGTTGCATGCCTTCTTCATTGCAGCAGCCCAGCTCTACCCACCATACTAATTGTGGAAATGTACGTATGGCTTTTGTTGGGTAAGGTTAGGTTAGATTGTCTCAAAACAGTTGGCATTATAGCAAGGCGAGCTGTGCTTCAAAATGCTAGGTTAGGTTAGGTTAGGTTTTGAAGCATTTCCCTTACTAGAGACTGTTTAAATCGCCTTCCTAATGAAGAAACGTAGCTACCGATGTATAATTTAGGTTAGATTAGATTAGGTTAGATTGTCTCAAAACAGTTGGCATTATAGCAAGGCGAGCTGTGCTTCAAAATGCTAGGTTAGGTTAGGTTTTGAAGCATTTCCCTTACTAGAGACTGTCTAAATCGCCTTCCTACTGAAGAAACGAAGCTACCGATGTATAATTTATGAAAATCGGAGAGACGAGAGCTTAAGTAGATTATTACCAAAATATATACAGGGTGATTCAAAATAATGTACATACACACATTTTGAAATTATTTATTTCATATATTAATTGCACTTAATAAACAAAAACTTTAGTATGTACATAAGTAATTATGTGAAAACAACATTTAATAGTCATTTTATGTTAAATTTTCAAAATGTTCGCCATTTACGCGCAAACATGCGGCTTTTTCTTGATACAGAGTTTCCTCGATTGTGGATAGGTCGTTGTGAAATCGCTACTGGATATCGTCCAAGGTCACCCGATCTTACACCTCTAGACTTCTATCTGTGGGGGTACCTGAAGGACAAAGTGTATGGTACTAACCCTCAAAATGCGCAACACTTACGGGAAGCGATTGATGGTGAAGTACGCAAAAACTCGGCTAATATGAACACTACTGTGTACCGATCTGTTTTGCGCGTTTATGATGAACATTTTGAACATTTAACATAAAATGACTATTTCGTAAGCGCATATATATATATATATATATATATATATATTATATATATATATATATATATAGGGTGAACCAAATGTAGGTGGACAGTAAATGATAACGTTTATTTTGAGAATACATATTTAATTTTTTTGTATACTATAATACAAAATAAAATTTAAATAAATTTAGTTATAATATTTAATATAATATAACACAAACACCATAGTTATAATGAACACCATAGTTATAATATAATATAACACAAACCGTATTCAACCTACTGTCCACCTACTTTTGGTTCACCGTGTATATATATATATATGCGCTTACGAAATAGTATTGGATTTAGGATGTAAAAATGTCTTTCTTTCCCTGACTGGTCAGCCTTTGGAAGTAAAACAATGATCTTCGATTGGACAGTTCATAATTTCAAACCCATTACGATCTGAATATACGTTGGGCCAAAGGTAGAAAGGTACAGGCCCCGCCTCCATAGGTGTGAACTTCTGTAAAAGTAACAAACATTTTCGGGAGTCATTCCATTACTATTCCATATATATATATATATATATTAGGGTGCATCAAATTTCCCATGATTTTTCAAAAAGTTTTATTTCAATCTGTCCCTATGATTACTGTGTTCCAATGCCTGAAATAGCACATATGGCCAAATTTCAAAGATTTATGTGGTCATCTAGGGGGTCCACATCATTGATGCAATATTTAGTATTGGAGTTAAATTGACCAAAAAATTAAACATTTTATATCCCGGTTTCCGTGTTTGCAAAAGTATCAGAACCAGTAAAAATGTATTAAATAATCAAAACAGGGATTAGAACTTAGCTTCACCCCACGCTCAGCACAATCATTTACGACGTTAACTGCCGAGATGTGTTCTCTGGATGTTTGAAAGGAAGCTAATTCTGGCCAATTTTCGATATTATGAGTCAGGAAAGAACTGTCAAGTTCCAGAACAGAGAAAATGTACCATGAATCTTTGTTGATTAAGTCGCCAAGCTTTGTCGTGCTGGAAATGGAGTTTGGAATTTGGGTTTCCCAAATCCCGTACCAAATCGATGTTGTGGTAAAGATGCCTGATCTTGTGCTGGCTTTACTGCTATAAGTCTCTCAGCCAGATAGCGGCGTTCAGCTTCAGGGACTGCATCATTAAAGAGCGCAAGAGGTACCATCTCAGCAGTCAGGTACCATAGGTGATGCTTGAGAGCTTTTATCGCACTAGATGATATGCTGGGGCTGAGTTTTTCATATCTGAGGATGTCTTGGTAAAGACAGGTCATTCCATGGAGCCTCGACCGCGCTTGAACAGGTGATCCACCACCAGCTGTACAGCAAGCAAACAAAGTTGACAAACTCGCGCAGTTTGGGTTGTTGTGCTTCCGTGGTAATGGTTCCAGAGGGAAGAGAGCTGGTCTGCTCCTCCAGCAGCACCATCTTAATGGAGTAGAGAAACTTGGCCATCCACCTAGCCTTGTGTACAGCACCAGGACGTCGAAATGAAAACTCTCTTCTTGTCCCATCCAAGTAGAGCAAACAAAGATCAGAAAATTCTTTGTAGTCATCACATTGATGCTTCACAACAGACTGCGCGCATGAAATCGCTCTGGCCCTATAGTCATGGATTATGGTTTGTACATCATCTGAATAAGAGGTACCATCCAAAAAATTAAGTGCCTGATTATTGTTGTGTTGAACTGTGTCTAAATGCTTTCGGAACTGACAGAATATGGTAACTTCTAGTGACATTGGTGGTTCTATTTTCAGATCATTGAAGACTTGTGTAAGGATTACCTCGCCAACGTGATGCCGGCAAGCTGACCACAGTAAAGCTCGACCTATGTCCTGGTGCAGGCTAACACATGCAGCACTCACATGACCAGTGTTACTAGCTGTTGTGTCAAAAGTCATGTTCACTACTGAGTCAACACAATTCCATGATCGGAGAAGCTCCATGGTGAGATTAGCAATGCTTTGACCAGCTGGCTGATCTGTATTTGGCTTGTAGGAAGGCACACCAAGAAGTTTGATGTCATAGGAATTGCCAACTGCTACGGTGAGCCTCTCTTCAGCTTTAGTTTGGTATGACAGAGTTGACATCAGTTTAGAATCCCAGTGAAGAGACAGGAACTGTGGTGGAACCCAGGACTCTTTGACCGATGATGCAAGCTCTTCACCAACCTTACGTCTTGCTCTGTCGGCGATAGAATATGAGTGTGAAACATTTTTTGTGTCACCACCTAATTCCTTAATGATGGCTTTGGTAAATGCTGCCTGTTGGGCCAGTGTGATCTTCGTGCGTGTAGACAGGGAAACCATCCTATGGGATTTGAGTATGTCATGACTTATAAAAGCAGTTGTTCCTGAACGAGTTGCTTGGCGAGATTTTTGTGTTTTTGGTTTGTAATCCTCTATATCACCCTCTTCATCCTCAACATCACTGTTGCTTTCCTCACTGTTCTCAATCTGAACTTTGCTTGTAGATGCTTGGGCTTTATGAGCTTTAAGCTGTTGTTCTGCTTGCATCATTTCCTTTTCCTGCTTTCTTTGGTCTTTTGATGCGAGCTTCTTGTCATGGCTTCCAAACGATGCGACTCTGCCTGATTTCATTGACCGCAAGAACTCCAGATCTTCAGGATCTTTTATGAGTTGCTCAGCATTCCTTGGCCAAAACTGTAATGTTTCTTGTAACTCCTTTTCGATCCCCTTAAGCTTCGCAACTGCACCAGGCGAAGAACGCCAATCCACTGGAAGTTCCCTAAGTTTTGCATTTTTTGCAGATAGTGCTATAATTTTTTCAACAGCTTTCCTCTCGGTAATCATGGCAATGTTGCCTTTCTGATAAAATGGAATAACTTTTTGCAAGACAAATTTAGCATTGTTCCATTTTGTACGGTTAAACGGTAGACCTTCTTGCTGATGAAACATGTAGCATCGCAACACTTGCTCACATGTTGGCAGCCTAGATCCTGTTATCTCTGCATCTGCATCGCTGATTCCAGCACCAAGACCATAAATGGCAGCAGTTTGACGAGTTTTAACAGCATATTTATCATTTGTGCTACCTGAACTGGCCATAATGCACGACAGGTGTAAAGAGAACACAAAATTTATTAACGTAAACACTTGCACATAAACATTTAACATAAACACACAAAAATCACATTTATCATAAACACTTGCATATCAGATTATACATTGCAGTTCCTTTTAGAATATTCTATAACTTTCCACCACTTCCTAGCACTTTCTAGAGGTTTCTATCACTTTCTAGAGGTACTATCACTTTATAGAAGTTTCTATCACTTTTTAGAAGTGTATATATGACCTTTAGAAATATCACTTACATGTTCTTGGGCTGATTTTGTAGTGAACAAAATCTTTAAACTTCTACTATTTGGATCTCAAATCACAGAATGACTGTGGGGTTGGTGTGCATATAGGAAGTCTGTGTGGACCCCATAAATGGCATTCAAATCCAAAAATAATTCACATAGTAGGTTTTCTTAACCATTGGAACATTTCTAACTTAGGGACAAAGTGAAACTTTGTCATTGGTGATTTTGATGCACCCTAATATATATATATATATATATATATATATATATATATGATAAAATCTGTATTGGAATTTGATCGGTACAAGAATTTCTGAACTCTTGAAAATTTAGTATGAAATTGAATGAATATTACGAAAGCTTAGGTTTTATATACGAAATAATGTAAAGTTTTAAAATAAAAAAAATTATACATCTATATAGGTAAATTCTCTCAGTTCTTCCCTAAATCTGTACACACACACACACACACACACACACAAAGAATCACTAAACTTGTTACATAAGTGAAAATTATGTAACACGAAAGGTAGTGATGACTGCAGCAGTGAACAATGTACATACTGCGTACAAACAAGGTCTTTGCTGCAAATTAAGATTACCAAAACGGTTTTTTTAGTGAAATTTGAAAATAGAAAGAGCTCATGATTGTTTGGTTGGAGTAAAAAGGTTATTCCATAGTGAGGAAGCTACATGTCACACTACCATTTTACCATCTACCATCATGAAATCATTCCACACTCGGTTGCGAACCGTCATTGTTTCCGAGATCCATGCCAGGCTGACGATGGTTTGAAGGAACCTCTAACACCCATTGAGGAAAGTAATTGCGTATAATTTTATACAGCAATTGTGCCGATACCAAACTACTGCAGTTTCAGTTTGCAAAATTTGGAACCTCTTTTAGTAAAATTGGGGCTCATCTACTCGAAATGAGAGAACAGTTGGCGAGATGGTTCATTACCATACTGTTTACAGCCACTGTCTTTTCTTTATACGCAAAATGTTTTAGGCGATTTCATCAAATAAATTAAGGTGTCTTTCACTTTCCGATGTAATGCATTTATTTACACGCTCTTTTGAAAGACACGTCGTGTTCATCAAAGATGATACCTGGAGGTTTGATTGATTTAGAAATTGGTAAACCACCGCGAGTACTATTTATATTTTCTTCACTTAACATCGTCCGTGTATCGCTTTGATCTTATGAAAAGGCATGCATCATTTGATTTGGGTTTACATTCAAGATAATGTAGTTATACTATCATTTTATTTAGATAACCAGATAAAATGATAAAGGGATGACCATAAACATACCACGAACGTAAACTAAACAACGAAGCGGGAACTTTTCGAGCAATTTAGGAAAGAAAGAAGCTGTTCTAATGGACCTATAATTGTTATTATTACGTAGAACGTAACTTTTTTATTTCTTTTTTTAAAAGAACAATGACTTAAACTCATCTCAGAAATGTGTGGGAAATGCTGCTGAGGATAACATTAATATGGACATGCGAGGAAAATACGCGCGCACCGTCAGTACATTTGAAGTATTCATTGGACAACTAAGCCGAACTCGAAACAGGAACGGTTTTCATTTCTTCAATTCAAGCTCTAAAAATATTGAGTTAGGTTACACTAGGTTAGGTAGTCATTCTCGGTTGGTTCGTTATTTCCCATGTGACCAACTTTCTGCCCAAAAACCTGACTGGTGTCCGCGAAACTTAATATTTACCCATTATTTGTTTGAGCACTTCAGTATGTAAACTTAGGTCCCTACTTAACGTTGTGAAAAAAAATGGGACAATTTAGGGGGGGGGAGGGTAATGTTTTCCAAGTGTTAATGAATATTACTTGTATCGGGCGGTCCATTGGTCGAAGTGGGGTACGATGAAGTGGGGTGCGATGAAGTGGGATGCCATCCCACCACTTTTTCATTCGGATCTACTGTATATTTATCCGTTACTCTGATTTAACCTAAGCTAACCAAAGTTCAATTAACCTAACATGATCCAACTTGTGGTCGAAGTGGTTCGCGATGTAGTGGGATGCCATCCGACCACATTTTCATTAGGACCTATATTCATTTTATCGACAAATCTGTTACTCTAATTTAACCTAACTTAACCAAAGTTGAATTAACCTAACATAATCTAACCAAACCTATAAATTAATATAATTCAAAGGAAAATTTCTCGACAAAATGTTCCTCTGACTAAAATATCTGATGATCGCCTGTTTTAATATATTTTTTTATGTCAATATATATAAAATATGCTTCCCATAAAAGTATCGTAAGTGATTAATTGCCACTGCAAAAAGTACAAACAAATTTATATATGCTGTACATCAATACTTTCTAGTTTATCCTCTGTATAATACGTCATTGAATAGGAATTCATTACATGCCGTTTAGTATCACTGTCATATGAATGAAATTGAAACAACTGTGACCAACATGGCCTAATTGGCCCATTCTTAGAGCAGATTCTATTTTTTTTTGCCACATGGAAACAAACCTTCATTGAGGAGTTTCTTTTATAAGATCATTATTTATACATTGCGTAGCCTTGCTATGACTCATTCCAGTAAGAAACGCGTTTTATATTTACCCTTAAATTTGTTTTAATATAAAAACAACACGAAACTTTAGTGAGTTATTAACGTTGATAAATATATAAATTATACGTCATAACAAAACTGCAGAGTTTTTGAAAAACGGGTTGGTAACCATGCGAACGTTCTCGTTTTCTTTTTTTTACGCGGTAACTTTACTAAAAACTCGTTTCGTAAAATGTTATATTAAGTTACAGGCTTATAATTTCTCCTTTCTTGAGTTCTCCTTAAGAAGTCTTACGTTTTTTATATATGGTGGATCTTTATGTTAACTTTATCAACGAAATTGTCCGATATAAATGAATACGTTTAGCTAATTATATATCGAGTTAAATTATGAGATAAATTCTTTATTTGATTCATGCTGCAGAACAAACTAGGCTGAGAAAGGGAGCGCGGTCCTTTTATAACTACCGTTTATCACAGACATGATCACTATAATTGATGTTTAACCGAGTTTAAGTCTCTAATGAATCAAAATGCAGCGATGAAATAGGAGATAGAAGGATTTTTTATTCAATTCTAACGTAATTATACTCATAAGCCCGATGTCAACATTTTAATAAAGATATTTATTAGTTTTCCTCGTTGGTAAATGTTACAAATATGGTATAAAAGGCGAGTTTGCTTATACTGAATTCATTTATTAACAGCTTTGTTAATCTTATAAATCAAATTCTCGTGTAAGACTGTTTGGACAATATAATTTAATTTTCCATAAATATCTACTATGACTTTTTCCAAATTAATTTGGCTATTTTAATAAATAATACATTTCTTCAATATTTACTGCCTCTATCTTTTAATTAGTTTTAACCAATTAATTTATCCAATATAATGTCGAGACATTTCGTTGGCCCTATTATTATTAACCTAACCTAATCTAATGTCATAGGCTCGTATTCAGCGGGGAAAGAGAATTTAAGAGAGATACAAAGAATTATAGCGTTTTGTGCTGGTCTTTTATTTCGTTTCAATTTAACCCGACATTACCTAACCAAGCCTAACCTAACATAAGGAATAGGGGGTACGAGCTATGAAGTGTTGATGTGCTAAAAATGTTTTTGTTGGCAGAGTAAACATCTTAAAAGCAAGTTATTCTACAAGATAATTGAATCCTCATAACCAACTGTTGTTAGTAAGGGGGGCTGAGCAATGCTAAATTCATTGCATGTGAAGAACTGAAGATGGAGAATCTCGAAGGCAGTGGTACCCAATTTAGGGGGTAAACTACCCCACTGGGGTAATGACAACTATTTTGTGGGGTAATGACAACAAAAACCTTAGAAATCAAGATGGTTAATTGGTAATTAATGCACACCTCTATCAGGAAAGATAGCCAAACTGCGCTTGCGCGATCATGAATAAGTAAGTGACATTTGACATTTTGATCAATGTTCTCTCCAGACTTCATGAGTCTACTGACTCACCCTTCTGTTGTTTGACATCCAAATTCGACTTTTAAAAAGTCACTCTCATCAGTAGTCCTAATGTAACGTAATATGACTAAACCTATTTTATGTTAGTTAAATAAAAACCTATCTAAGTCACGCGTAAGTTTATTGTTGGTTTTGAAAAGCTAAAATTATTGAAGGAATTCAGATAAAAATTTGTAATTTTCAAAATAAGAAAATGCGTGATGAGGAAAAAAACATTATTTAGCCGACAAATTCAAGTTAGGGTTAGGGTCAGTGCTTTTCAACTGTGGGTCGGGACCCCCACCAGTGGGTCGCCGAAATGTTTGATCAAGGGGAAAGTTAAAACTGGGTTCTCATTTTTCTAGTGGAAACTAAAGTCCACTTCAACATCAGTCAAAGGAGGTCACGATTGGTTCTTCATGCAGGTGGGAGGTGCTGCTAGGTTAGATTAAGGTGGATTAATTGGGTTAGGTTAAACTACTTTAAGTCAGATCATATACTTGACTCCATCGGTTATAAAAGAGTAGAACTTCTTGTTCTTAATTAAACAAGCGAATAATTAGTAGGGTCAATTTTTTAATATATTATATATATATGATGAATATATATATATGAGAGAAACATATGGAACAGCGAATTATCTGTGCCGATAAATTCACAATGTTTACATATCAAACTCCAAGCTGAATCTCCTAATAGAGTTGTACGTAATGGAAAATAGTCTTCAGGTCCCCACAGTCGAGATTAAGAAGCGGACGACCCATTCTGAAGTTAATTTTTATCGAAAAGAACGAATAGGATCACTTAACAGTGTCTAATCTTAGTTTCTATTTCGTATATAATTGAGATAAAATATCGCATGTTTTGTCAACCGAAAAATTCAAATCTTCATAAGAAAAGATTAACGATTTTTAGTTAATTTAAGCTTTTCTTCTTTTAAGTTTTTAGTTATTTAATTATTATTTTTTTAACGATGCTGAAATTTATTTACGAGTTTTAAATTCCTGAAAAGAGTTTATTTGTTAATTAAAAAAGGAAAGTTAGTTAGGGTTTTTTTTTTTTAAAGTTTTTTATCGTTTTTATTTAAGTCATCCATTTTTTTTCTGTTATTTTCTGTTCGAAGATGATCCTTAATGATGGCGGAAAATGGTACGAAGTATAACGGTTGAAACGAATCATTTTGAGACGAACGAAATGTCCTGCCGTAAAAAGTGGTTTGTGCAAGGAATTCCTTAAAAGGAAGAACTTTGAATCACCCAGAGAGAGAGAGAGAGAGAGAGAGAGAGAATACTAAATTATTATTATTATAGGAATACCGGAAAAGACTCAAAAGCGTTAATATATATAATATATATATATATATATATATATATATATATATATATATATATATATATTGGAAAGGAAGTCCACAGTGCGATAATAATGACAGGAAGATACAATAACCCAGAAAAAAATAATAAAATGACGCTTTAACGAGAGATGGTCCATTTCCGACGGCCATATTTGCTTTTAGCCCCTTATGGAAGACTTTTTAAAAGTGATATTTATACTCTAATTCCTGTCCATTTTATATGAATGGGTAAAGAATAGTCAAACTTTAAAATCCTAATTCATTTGATATGAATTCAATGTAGCTCTAGTCTGGAATGACTGGTCTTCGTTTTACACCCGATTTCCTCTACTAATATGTTATGGATCAATGGAGTGCAAATTGTAATACGCATTTTGGAATTTCTTTTGCCACCGACATTTTTGTAGGTTTATTAGAATTAGTCTTTTAACGCAATATAAAGTACGTGTGTGTGTGTGTGTGTGTGTGTGTGTTATTTTGAACGAGTTGTTTGCTATTGGTCGCATAAAAATGTTTCTGTAAAGTTCCATTAAGCAACAACGACCAACGAATGAAGCTGATCATAACGAACCATCAGGACTGATGAAGATCACTCTGGATATGAAGAGGTTGAGGATGAATTACTGTACATCATACGATTGACAGATCTTTAGACTACAATTTTTTTTTAAATTTGTAACTGCTTTTAGCAATTAAAAGTCGGATGCATCAACCAATAATTCGAAAAAGGTTATCTATATAAACCATTAATTATCTCCATTTTAAACAAGGACTTATATTTCCTTTATAAAGATCAACTTACTGTTCAAAAAATGTACGACAAACTGTAATTGAAACTTTAAAATCAATAAAACTGATCAGATTGGTACTGTAACATTTCATCAATTTCAAGATGGCGTCTGATGCGTTCTTTGGCATCCTTTTAAAATTGACATTTAAGTTCCTGATTGAAAAATGTCATCATTTTCAGCAAATATGTAAACTACGCTTATGCCGGCCGCACGCAGGATCGTCTCGCGACTCACGACTGACGATTTGGGTCGTGACGACTCGAGTCGCGTGTGATCTTACATTGATAGAATGGTAGCCCCGCACACTGCAACGGGAAATCGCCTCGCGGTCACCTCTACGATTGCCAGGTGTCCGGTATTGAACCAGACAGTCCGGTATTTGGGCTCTCTGTCCGGTAAAACAAAAATCAAAGAATACCGGACACAAAAGCTTTTTTATTTTTGCCTTAATAGATTTAGCTTTAATAGATCGTCCGCTTTTTTTGGTTATCCATAATTTGTGGTTTATGAAAGTCAATAATTATTTGACATCTGATAAAAGATCTGATAAAGAATTGGATAGTTTCGCAGCGCTGTATTGGATCGAAATTTTGGGCATGTTTTGTAATTTTGTTTTAATAAAAATTAAATGCGGATAAAGTTTATTTATTTTCATTAATACCCAAAATGTTTTTAATGTTATTTGTAAATCGGTTCCAATATTATTTTCCGGTTAAAGTGTTATTTATCCATATAATTTATGGATTTTATAAAGCATCTAATGAACCGATTTGCGAGTAATAAAGAAAATGTATTTTTACTTTTTACACTCTCCTCCCCCCCCGGGCTGCTGGTGTCCGATATTTTTGTGGAGGACATCTGGCATCCCTCAGTGTCACCTCAGTGTGCGGGGCTCCCATTCTGTCAATGTGAAGTCGCACGCGACTAGAGTCGTCAGTCGCAAGACGATCGTGTGTGCAGCCGGCCTTAGTCTCGCAAAAGGTACGAAAAACAGTCTTTTTTCAGGTGTAACACATTTATTCCGAGTTTTATTATTAGAAACTTTAACAAATAAACGTAACACACACACACACACACACACACTTGACCCGTGACCCCAGCCTTACCCAGACAAAAATATAGTAATCCAACCGGGTTTTAGTAGTCAGCTACCCGTGAAAATTCTTTTCCGAATTTAGTTATGCCCATAACATTTCTTACATAAGATACCCACTGTTTTCTAATGGGTCATGATAAGTGGCTTCATATAATATAAAAATGAACACAAACTATACCAACAAGCAAACATATATATATATATATATATATATATATATATATATATATATATATATATATATATATCATAAAATAGCTTAGTCAAGAGAGTTACAAGACTAAAATGCTCATAATAACAATTTAAAACATAATAAATAAAGTATGTGAGCGAAATAGCTGTTCCTAAATATTAAGAAATCCCCTTGAGAATGTCTTTAAGGGCCATGTGTAATTTTCAGCTATTTTGCAGACCCCGATTTCCGCGATATCTTATCTCTGTTTTCAGAATGCCTTTGAGGTAAGTAATTATGTGTCGTTCTTGCAACAGTTCTGCTCACTTGACCCGCATAATACGGAGAACAGTCGTGGATTTATTACACCTGCAGCGATGAGGTGTTCCGACAGATTTGCGGCGCAATTATATTAATAATGTTCAATAATAGCTTGGGTCCAAACTGCTGGACGAGAGAAAGTATATATCAGTTTATATATATATATATGAGAGAGAGAGAGAGAGAGAGAGAGAGAGAGAGAGAGAGAGAGAGAGAGAGAGAGAGAGAGAGAGAGAGAGATGCTATTTGTTGATGCCAAGAATCGTAAACTTAAAAAAGAACTTTGCGAGAACTTACGAACTTGAAAGGGGACTTATGAAGGTATCCAAACATCTTTGTACAAAGCACATCAGGGTATATCTTCATAACATGAACTACTATATTAGCAGAACAAGACGTCAGCCATCGTTTAAATCTCACAGTATCAAAACACATCATTGGATAAGGAAGATGCTGACTCATTTCACCAAACTTTTAGCCCAGCCAAGGAATGTCGCAAGCCAGTTTGAGAAATGAGTATGGGAAGAGTGACGAGCCCGTTGTTCGTAATTGATTCGGCTTCACAATGTTTTCCAAAAGATGGGGGCCTCATTTTTCCCTGTTGATGGCTTTACCGCCAGCCTGAATGACCCTTCGCGGTTGAAAATCGTAAAATGAAACCAACCAACCACCAAATTTTTGGATTTTTGTTTTTCTAAATCCATCCAGATTTTTACACGCAGATTTTTTGCTATTGGATGTGCATATGGTCTGATGGCGTCCTGCAGAAGAGTCTTCATGAAAGCAGTTCAAACCACCACTACAGAAGGCGCGGAAAGTGTCTATCATCACTCTGAGAAACGATTTGGGCCACAGGGAGAGCAAAGATAAGATTCTTCAAGAGAACTATACAACTTCTAGGGATATCACCATCCTTCAAGAGGGACTCTTTTTACAGTAGTCAGCTCTCCAGAAAGACGGTATTCCTTCTCACAATGCCCGCATACCTCAAGATAAAGGGACAGCCAAAGCATAAGAATTTTTCTATGGCCTAGTGACCCTAGCCTATTACCTGATATGAATCCAGTTGCGTATTCCTTGAATATTAATGAGCGATCTCTGGAATCATTGTTAAAAGTTAGACATTTTTTGATTCAGGTTTTACGACATGCAGGAATGGGATATGGTATAGGCCTACTACGAGCCAAGATTGCAGGACTCAAAGGCAATGTACAGAGTGTTGCTGGTTTGTATAAGGCAAGAGGGCCACTCTACCAATTATTTAACTTATATTCCGCAGGGTATAAATCGAAATAGCTGAAGGGCATTCAGGGTCAGGATTAGCTAACCAACTAGATCTTTACAAAGTCGTATGAATTTAAGACTGACCTAATCATTCATAAATATACTGAATTTGAAATACAGTGTGACCCAAAAAGATGTTTCTCCCTCAAAAAAAAAAATTTTAGGAATAACTTTTTTATATTAAAACTGGGTTTCATTTTTAATTTATTTTTTAAAAGTCTTAATTTATGTCGTTTGAAAAAAATTTTGCTCATCAGCGTCTAAAATTTAGTTGTTGGATTCGAATTTCTTCCAACTGCCAAGCCCTTCATCAAACACTTCATCTACAATTAACCGAACTGAACTCCTAAATAACCAACTAAAACCGTAGATGATGGAATAAAAATTGTTTGGAAAACTTGAATACTTAAATTTTTGTAAATATTTATTTCAAAATGTCTACCGTTCCAGATATTAAAAGTAAAAAAAAGTGTATTTTCTGTCATTTCTCAGTACCTTTCAAAAGAGTGAACTTAATGACCAGTTGAGGAAAAAGAGAGAGAAAACAATTTAATAAGAGGTAATTAAAAACAATTCGGGGCATAAACCCCCCCCACCTAAAAGATGTCCTTCAACACTAAATATGACGGCATTTTTTAAGCAGAAAAATTAACGGTTCAACATCAACAAACAAAACTTCCCGTTTGTCCAACGTGTTTAAACGTGTCTGTTGTCTTCGAAATGCCCGTTTTTGGTCTTCATCTATTAGGTTACCTTCAAAGTGAATCACGCATTGGAATTATGTTTTAAGTGCAGCGAAATAATTCATGAATCAATGCAAGAAACTCAAGGAATATTTTTAAATCTTGGCTTTAGTCACAAGCAACGCAATAAACAAGGTTTAATTAAAAGAAATCTATATAATGTTTATAAACTGATTTTGCTGATATATATATATATATATTAAAACTTTGGTTAACTTTGGTTTAACCTTGATTTTGCTTCCGCCCGAATTATTCATTCTGACGAAGGTCAAGCTCGTCACTCCACTTTAGACCTACAATTTAACGTAAAATCCGAACCACGTCTCACCAGCAGCCCAGCGTCTTAACCACTAGGCTACCCAGGGTACCCATTTATTTACCAACCAATTTCTTTATTGTGTGGAAGAATGAACAGCTGGGTTTTGCTGCGCGCCGCCTGCCGTCACCTGGTCTCGATCCCGGGGCCGGTGGATTCGTAGTCAACGACGCTAACCACTACACCACCGAATTATTATCACCAAGTGCCTTTATAGGCACACAGTATCCTTTACAGGCATACAGTGTCCTTTACAGGCATACAGTGTCCTTTACAGGCACACAGTGTCCTTTACAGGCACACAGTGTCCTTTACAGGCACAGTGTCCTTTATAGGTACACAGTGTCCTTTATAGGTACACAGTGTCCTTTACAGGCACACAGTGTCCTTTACAGGCACACAGTGTCCTTCCCTTTGCGAAATTACTTGACGAATCCAAGTAATGTAATCTCTTATGGCCTACGATTTTCAAGTTCAATCCCCGCTTTCAAAACTTTCAGTGTTCTTGGGTTTTCTTTAAAAGAGATTGTTTTAAGCAAATCCATCAGAAGAAATCACGAGAACTGAGGTCAGGTGACTGACGAAGACTTTCGTTTTGAACTTTTTTCACGAAACCTTTTGACCGGTCCGAGAGTCTTGTCTAACGGGTAACTCCCCTCCCTTCCAGCTCCACCTTAACGAGTGTGGTCTTTCCTGACCACCTCTGTCACCTGACCTCAATCAAACCTCGCGATTTCTTCTTATGGGGATATCTAAAGCATAGGAATCTAAAGAAAGTAGCGACGGAATGCGAAACCCGCTTCATTTCTATCGAAACGCTCGAGACAGTGACAAGAAATTACGGTGCTAGCAGGGCACTCGAGAGAACTGCGAGGCCCTCGAACAGTGATATGGTTAGGGGCCCCTAGGTTTTCCAGAGCCAACAATTCCCCATAAAAATTGGTAAGTAGTGTGTGTAAGCCGGCCGCGACTCACGACTAACGACTTGGGTCGTGACGACTCGAGTCGCGTGTGGTTTTATCATATATTAACAAAATGGGAGCTTCGCACACTACAGCGACCGCGACGCGATTCCCCGCTGCAGTGTGCGGCCCGTGAGGGGCTCCCATTCCGTAAATGTAAAGTCACACGCGACTTGAGTCGTCAGTCGTTAGTCGCAAGACGATCATGTGTGCAGCCGACCTAGTATTAAAAACATAGTTTTTAATTTTTTTATTTTACTCCTCAGAGTAACAAACAAATTATTTGAAACAAAACATTAAAAATTGGCGTTTAGTAGAGGTCCCCTTGGGTTGGAACCACAGGAATTCCTCCCCTCCCCTTTCTCATAGGGGCTGACTGCCAGGATTCGTCATATAATTTCGCAAAGAGAAGGACACTGAGTATGGCGTGTGCCTGTAAAGAAATCTTTCATTCTTCCACAATATTCGTGCCAAGTTTCATGACCATAAGTTAATCCAGTGGTTTTTAATTATTCTTTGGAAGTGTGGCACACACACACACACACACACACAATATATATATATATATATATATATATATATATATATATATATATATATAAAATCGATAACAAGCCTATTCACCTGATTAAAGATTACTGAGCTCTTATGACCATTATAAAATTAAGAATCTAAACTGGATGTAAGTTGGTCAAATGGGAAATAACTAACCAGCCTAAAACGACCACCTAACCAAGGGTAACTAACTCGGACATAAGTCTCATCCTGATTGACCGAATGAATGAAATGGGCGGATCGCCTAACTAAATATTAGCTAATATTAACCAATTAAAGATATTTTACTTTAAGGGAAATAAAGCAACAATGACGCTTTACCCCTTTTAATACGTCTTACAAATTAATGTAAAGAAAAAAAATAAGTAAATACTTACAGTTATTTATAAACACCAGGAAACGTTATTTAAGAACCATTTACACTATATTTTCTAGATTCTATAATTTCATCGTCGAAGCAATGCTTCAAATCTGTGACAAATCCTCCATAAATGATTGATTCTGAACTTCTAAGTAAATTGAACGAACTTTTTTCCCCCACTTAATTTCTTCTTACGAACAGCGAATCTTTCTCTTCTTAGGATTTATTTTAATTTAACCCTTTAACGGGCGGGTATAGGTTCCTTTAAACTAGTGGTTCTTAACCCCTGCTTCGCGACCCAAAATTGGATCGCCAAACCATTTTGATTGCGTCATTAAATTGTCATCTATCATTTATTTACGTTATCCCTAATTATTTCACCATTAATTATTTATTTTATTATCTATTTTATAAGCGAATTGGGATCACCTGAAGATCAGGGCCCCCAGCCTTCTTTAGTTATATTTATAAGGCTAACTAACGAAAATATCACGACTTAACCTAACCAATCGTCAAGGGCGTACAGTTGACCTGCGATTGGTTAGGTTAGGTCGTGATATTTTCGTTAGTTAGCCTAACTAAAGAAGGCTGGGGGCTCTGATCTTCAGGCGATCCGCGAACTGTTTGAAGGCATGGGTCGCCGAGCTAGCCCTCGACCAGAATTTGGGTCGCAGCCTAAAAAGGTTAAGAACCACTACTTTAAACTATAGAGGATTGACAAAAGTAGAGAGACACCATGATGACTGTCCTCAAAAACGAGTGGCAAAGGTCATCAATGGAATGACAGAACGTGTGTCACCTTTACATAATTTGAAGGTAAAAGTAACACGATTCTAAATATATTCATTCAATGAATTTGTAATTATTTATTAACTTCTATTATCAAATCAAAAACTGTAGAAAAATCAAAAGTGTCTATTTATTTTTGTCAATCCTCTGTACTTTGTATAGGTTTTAGTGTTATTCAAAACTGGACATTTTCGTGACTAGACACTGAAATGACACATTTTGGGGTCCTTTTCCGGCAACTGAAAGGCATCTACACGAACATATTGAAGCATTTATGGGGACACTCTACTACTACAATACACTCTACTATAATTTATATTATTATTTCCGGCGTGATTGTATATCCCATCGTTCGTTAGTTAAAAGGTTTAGCTAGTTATGATTTTGTCGTTATTGTACAATGTTCTACAGTACCAACCAAGGACTAATTTCATAACAGTATCTCCAACTATCATATTATATAAGTGTAGTCGATGCATTTGCATGTTAGGGTAATGAGGATGTAATTCGGTTTATATATATATATATATATGTGTGTGTGTGTGTGTGTGTGTGTGTGTGTGTGTGTGTGATAAAATGAGCACCACGTAAGATTATTGGAACAGCCCGTGTTACGTGCGAGGCCTGTGCGTTAAATTCTAAACAGAACATGTCACGTGTTGAAAAATTTGAAGATCATTTATCATCAACGCAGATGGAACATTCGATAACTTCATAACATCACCGCAAATGTTCATCAGTTTAATAAATGAGGATGTAACCATGATAACGATGGGCATCAATGGTTACACAACGAATACAAAGAGACTTTCCTCGTCACGTAAGATCTAATCTAAGAACAAGGTTCGAACGTATTATATTTTGTTCCGTCGAAAAGTCCAACGTTATATGCACAGAGTTGGAGTGAACAAATGGCTCGTTAAAAACCCCTGCTTATAGCCGCCACAGTAAAACGAAGATAAATATACACAAAAGAAGTAATGCACGGACCTATTGCCTTTTAGAAGAGTCTGTTCTGCTTTTCGGACGAGTTTCAGGTTCATTAATTTAGGGCGAATAAATACGAATTAGCGCAAGGGGCGGTTAATCAAGCATTTGAGGAATCTTATTTTCAGCTTATAGTCCAACACTGTGGTTTAATGGAATGGAATGGGCATTAGTATGGGATGCTGAAACTATTATATGGTATTCATGGACGAGTAACTTATATCTCTTAATTCTTCATAATGAAGGAAAGTAATGTTTCTTGAAGGAGGAAAAAATTTATATTTACGGAGTCGCGTCTGCGTCATTGATTTTTTTTTTATAATACGATATAATACACGGTGATCCCCCCCCCCCCCCCCCCCCCAAAAAGTGTTCTCAAAGATAATTTGTAATTTTGAGGGGGGGGACACCTTTTTTTTTTGACCTCCCTGTACCATTTATGTCAATAATTAAAACAAAAATGAAGGCTCCATTATTTAAAAGTAAAAAATTTGAGGCGATATATGTGGAAGTGAAGAAAAATAACCAATTCCCACTTTCATCCGAGATCCCTAACGTGGGAATGCTTGAAGTGAGAATTCAAACGTTTTGGGAAAAAAAAAAGTTTCCCGATTTGGGTAAAAGGGTAAAAAAAAAAATGGCTGTGACGCAAGTGCGGGCCCCAGGGGTATTCTCTATGAGAAATCTAACTCGAAGCGGGAAATCCTATACAGTGAAAATGTAACGCTCGGAGAATTGTCCCCATTTAAAATTTTAACTCGCGAATTTATCACTCTTGGCTGAAAAATGAAGTGGGAATCAATTGAGTAGGAAGAGATTAAATGATGATAATGATAACTTTTGTTGTCAGGAGATAAATCCCATAAGAAAGGTACAATATTTGGGGTATTATGTATTTTATCACACTCAGTCATTTTACACACCAAAATACATTTTTCTAGTAGTATTTGATGTGATTTGTTCAAATATGATCTCCATTTCCGTCGGAAATGAGATCCAACAAAGTTATAGTACTTTGAAGTTTGGCTCATTTTCAAGGGAAATGGAAGTCAAAATCTAAGCAAAACACATCAAATATTACTAGAAAAATGTATTTTGGTATTAATTAACCTAACCTAACCGTGGCTAAACGAGCCTAACCCTGGCTAAACGATCCTAACCCTGGCTAAACGAGCCTAGAGTATTACCTTATTATGGATTAGGTGGTGGATACAGACGAGAGCTCGTTTAGCCAGGGTTAGGCTCGTTTAGCCAGGGTTAGGCTCATTTAGCCACGGTTAGGTTAGGTTAATTAATACCAAAATACATTTTTCTAGTAATATTTGATGTGTTTTGCTTAGATTTTGACTTCCATTTCCCTTGAAAATGAGCCAAACTTCAAAGTACTATAACTTTGTTGGATCTCATTTCCGACGGAAATGGAGGTCATATTTGAACAAATCACATCAAATACTACTAGAAAAATGTATTTTGGTGTGTAAAATGACTGAGTGTGATAAAATACATAATAACCAAGGATATAACTAATTAAACAATAAATTTTAAAACTAAAAAAATAGGACTAGGAAATGAATTTAAATACTATTGTTTAGTTCTGTAAACCAAGATTGGTACATTGTTAGTGATAAGTTTAGTGTTGATTTATACTAACCACCAATTCCTCTTTACATTAGTTCAAATTTATATCCAATTTCTTAGCTGGAAATATTTTGTGTGTTAAAAAGAACTTCACCAGAATTACTAGCGAGTCATTAATCCATTTAAATCGTGTCTGGACAAATAGTGATCCACGCTTTTATTCTGCAACAATATTGTTTCCGCTGCACGATCAATCATTTTCCTCTTTTAGCACTTTTTAATCTACCAAATGCAAATTTTCAGTCTACCTTTAACTGTAGATGATATAGTGAGATATAGTGTGTATGTAGTGTCAAACATTAAAAAGGAGCTAATGCTACTGACTGATGAACTAACGGACGACTCATTACAGGACGATGATCGAGTGGTCTCTAAATCCAAATCTGTCAGTCTAAATTTAATAAAAAACTTATTAATAATACCCAATTAGTAATAAAAATATCACTAACAGAACTAATATAAAACGCTGATTAACGTTCTAAATTTTTATATTCCTAAAAAATACAGACTATTTAGGCCTTACAAAAACAGAGTATAGAATTTTTTTCCTTCAAGAGATATTGAAATGTGATTACTGCCGCTGTTCTTAGAACTACAAATGAAATTTATGTTAAGAACTATTACGACTTGGCTCAAACTTGAAAACAAGATTTAATTCAGCTGACCTAACACTCAAATTACCTCGAAATTCTGGAATACTTTCTGTTCTAAAATCAGGCATAGGGACGAGGTCTGGCCTCAGGCCTCGAGGCTGAGGCCGAGACCTTCAGAAATCCGCGAGGCCGAGGCCGAGGAAATACATTTTTCAAAGGCCTCAAGGCGAGCGAGCACTTTTTAGGGGAGGCCTCACGAGGCCTTAAGATTGTTAGGCTGAAGGTATTTGCACCCAGAGGTGTGATATTCAGATGCAAATAATGAATGCGGTATTTGCACCTCTGGGTGCAGATACTCAATTCGAAATCTTTTACGAATAAGCTCCTCCATGCTTTGGGAAGGCTTAACAATCTAGCCTAGCCTAGGCCTAAAGCTCTTCCAAAGGTAACCTACCGTAGCCTCACACTAGCCTGTATCTCTTCTTTTTTTGAAATCCATAAGGAAAAGCAAGATTCCACTCAAAATTAATAAACAAAGACACAGCTCACTTCACTTACCTAATAAAAGGGAATTATTAAGCATTAAACGCGTTCATCTATCACACGCGGCCACACCACAACAGCGACACGCTGTGTTAACACTTGCCGTGTCACATAGTCAGACACAGTTCCCAGATTTCCTGTGCACTATACATTAGCCCAATAACTTTTTATTTCTCATTTCATGAAATTCTTATTTCTCATTTTTATACCCGCAATATTTCAAGTGTTTATGATAGCATGGAACGTTGCAAACAGAGCTACATTTGGAGATGCCTTATTTTTTTTTAAGTTTTGCATTTTTATGTATCTTGACAATAAGAAATTGTGGTCTTAAAGTCTACCAAAGATCATCAATGTAATTGTAGCTCGTACTGTATGTGAAAGATGTTTCTGATGTACGGTAGGCAGGCCCGCCGAGAGGGTGGGAATACCGTGGAAAAATTCCCTGGGCCCAGACCTCTAAGGGGGCCCGGAAAGAGGGGAGATAAAATCTAAAAATATTAATAAAGCAATTGATTAAATAACAGAGAGGAAATATAATTAATGAACATAAATTTTATAGAGATTATCATAGTCAAACTGAAACAGATAAAATGTTATCCGCGATCCACCAATGCCCAAGACCGACTGACAGATCTGGGAGCCATTGTAATTGAAAGCCAGTTACTTTAAATTTCATCAGAATCATTTACCACTTTGTTAGAGAGAAGAAAAAGAAAGTACGCTTCTAATTATGAAAATCTCGCAGTAAACAATTATCTTACCTGCATGGACTGGTACTGCATTTGTAAATTGTATGGTGATACAATTAATATAATTGATTCGAAAAATAAAATGGTCATTTTCTTCCGAGTTGTTTATTCATACTGTATGTTTTGAATAGTGACTTGGACATATAATCAGTTTGCTTGTTATGTACACAAAAAACATTCATAATAAAATACTGAGTAAACAGGGGAGCCCAGGGCAGCTCTCGGCGGCCCTGACGGTAGGCCTATAGGTATGAAGTTTATATCATGCCATTACTCTATAATTATTTATACGATAATAATATAATAACGATAATATTAAGAATATATTTGGACCTGATATTTCAACATGTTATATATGTAATTTGATTCAAGAGTGTATATACACCTGATATTATCTATTATCAGACATTTTCAAATTATATGTATAATAGTTTATATTATTAAAGTAAATGAAAAAGACCGAAAAATTTATTTGCAAACAATATAACAATTTATATCTCAGTTATAATGCCGATATTAGCAAAATTATTGTTTGCATCCGATATTATATATTCATTTCAAATCATATTATTTAGAAATTTATATGTTACAATTTACGATGGACGAAAAACAAAATTATCGACGATAGTAGCTAGTTATTAGTATACCATGTGGTATTCTTCTCTAGTTTGGCCTATTTTTTGTTATAGAAATAGATACACTACAATAGTTTATACACATAAATAACGCAAACACGTTATATGAGCTCAGTTCAACTAATGACCAATTGATAGATTGCTTTCTCACACTAGTTTTGCTACATTAAGTCAATTGGTCAACTGCTGACTGAATGAATAATATTTATATACCACGACATATATAATATTTATGTACCTAACGTCACAGTGATCTGTCACTAATCCGTTGGTCACCTAACTGAATAGTATTTATCAAAGACTGCCGCCTGACTAGTCGCCTGTCTGAATAATATTTATCAAATTATGCCGCTACATACGGTCACCTGTCAGGTCATGGTCCTCACCTGAAGAATATCCACCCCGAGCGCGCCCACCTGAAGAATCTCCACCCCAACGCTACCGGGGTTGAAAATTACAGAACAAAACCAATCAGGATTCCCTAAGGCCTCACGAAAGTCACGGGCCTTTCCACTTTTCAGCTGGCCTCGAGGTCGAGGTCGAGGCCAAGGGCACTTTTGAGATCCGAGACCGACCACGAGGCCTCAGCCATGCCTCAGCCCCATGTCTGTCTAAAATGACAATGACTTGTCTCCATTCTCTAATCACTCCATTGTTTTTTGTCTGTTCTGTTATGAATCTACAAATACTCGCTTAAGACGGTTCATTTGTATCCGTAAAGTCCCCCTTTGCAAATACCCCAAAATTCTGTAACTCTAAATCTGGTTAACCAGATTGTAGTTATCCTCAACAAACAAGATTTATAGAAAATTGGAGGTTCTTTTAGTGGGAGGGACGCTTATTGGCTTTGATTGGGTGAAATAATGTATTTACTGGTTGTACTGAGAGAGAGAGAAAGAGAGAAAGAGAGAGAGAAAGAGAGAGAGAGAGAGAGAGAGAGAGAGTTATGCGATAGGATTTTATGTGGTGTTACAAAATTATACTGTAGAGTTCTTTACAGCCTTTAAATTATTTTCGCCAAAAATGAGTTACAAATTAAACCTGTGTATTTCATTTCTCGTCACAAATAACAATTCTCAGCGTGACAAAAGAAAACTAGTGTGAATATAATCACTTTTTCCACCCCAAGTCGATAATTATGAGAAATTGTTTTGTTTCACTTAACTTGCTAGTAATTTAGTGTGTAATTTGGTTTCCTATAATTGTTTGTGTGTTCCTGAGTTCTTCTTAATTGCAATGAACAAAATAAACAGTATAGGCCTATATATAAATATATATGTTACACACAGACCGTGCGTGCGTGGAACAAGGAACTCTTCTGGGATAATTAAATCTACTATAGTCTGAATAAATAATGGTAAATGACAAATACTAAAGTTTTTCTTTTTCATGATGAAAGCCCAGCGTGGGCAACGGGTCATTAAGCATTTACTTTCTCAGGAGACCATTCTGAGTTCTGAGTTGTAGCATATATATATATATATATATATATATATATTAATTAAAAAAAAATACTGTATGTATCAAAACAATAAATGGTGGTATTATTCCAAACCTCAAAAGCGCCACCTACCCTAAATATCGGTAATTAAACATATTTCGCTTGAATTCGCGTTGGCTCATAATTATTGTAAAAAAAAAAATTAGGATCCATTACTGTTCCTTTACCATAATAACAGTTAGGTTTAAGACGATCGTAAGTACCCTGTACATTAGACATTTATCAGTATTTTCCCTCCGTAAGACTGTAATCTTGCTACTTATGATGCTTTGCAATCTCACCAATGATTGTAAGAGGTTCATGAGGTTTACAAATGATATAAAATGAATTTGGGGTTTGGTGTTCCGTAGATTTAATTTTAAGGTCAACACACTACAAATTTAAATTGAATCTTTTTAAAAAATTTGTGTGGCTTTTCATTCTATTTAATATATATTAAATTTAATTTAAACTATATTAAATTTAATAATTACTAACAAACATCATTTTCGTAAGTTAGTCTTTTGTTTAAAAATATGTTCCAGATGCAAGGTCGAAGCCCCGCCTCCCTTTGTCTTTTTCTGTGTGGAGCGCTAAAATGAACTGACACCGTAACGCTTTTTATGCGAACTGTACATTGTCTGCTATAATAAGAGTTAATTTAGTTTATATATATATATATATTTATATATATATATATATATATATATATATATATATATATATATATATGGTGATTTTTTTTAAACATCTGACATTTTAAAAGAGTTTTTTTTATTGACGGAAATACAAGCATGAAATCTTTTTGTTTAAATTTGTACGATATTACAATCATCGCTTTGTATTTGGGGTTGCATAGCCTAAGCTAGGCCTCACACTAGTAATGAGGAGCTTCACTTCTTACAAGATACTTTCGACGGAAGACTCCTCCCCAACAGATATCCTGCGGTTTATGATAAAGGAATATCATGACCACCAACATCACCAGATCTAAACCCCTGTGACTTTTATCTGTGGGGTTATTTAAAAGTCAGAGTGTTTAAACGGAATCCACACACAACAGAACAATTGAAAGCATGAACTGAACAAGAAATTTCTCAGATTTCAACAGATAATCTGTTCAAAGTACTGCAAAATTTTGTTGTTCATGTGCAGAGTTAATGAGCTGAGAGGACATCACATAGAGCATGTTTTGCACCAGACGACTAATTTTCCGTGTGTAAAGAAGGTACAGTAAAAATTTCCTGCTTTTATTTCAGTTAATAAAAAAAAATACAAACCTTTTAAAGTGTCAAGTTTAAAAAACAAAGTCTCCAAGGCTCAATTATGCCATTTTTCTTTCTTTTAATATAAATTTTGAAAAGGTTGTGTAGTGTGTAAGATGCATGTATGTATAATGAGGAATAGAGGGAGAAGTGTGTGTTTGAGAGCGTGCTGGACTGCTCACAGGGTAGATGAGACGGAAAAAGATCAGCTAAGGAGGACAGTGACAGGAGAAACGGGAGTTCCAGTACTCTTTGTCTCTTGCCTGACATCCACTCCAGAGTATTTCTCTGGTCGATTGGTGTTTACAATCTCCTCCTACAAATATATATAGGCATATATATATATATATATATATATATATATATAGTATGAATAATTCTTTTTCTGCAGTTTTTTCTTAAAATAGGGGTAATAAAACGCTGACTAGCTGCTGAATCCGGGCCTGATTAAGGCTGTGAGGGGCCTAACTTCCTAAGGCCAATAAGAGGGAAGGGCCTATATATGTACTATATATATTGTATATATTGTATATAATTCATAAAATCTTCAAACAAATAGAAATTTATATTCCTCACTTTAAACTGTGATATCAAACAAAACATACCCCTTTCTTCAACATGCTCAATCATCATTACATTCGGGCCCAAATTCCCAATGTCTGAAAAACAATTTCGGAAACAGATTACCCTTTTAAAGCCAATCATACAAAAATGGATGAAAATCATATACATACATACATACATATCGACAATAATACACCATCAGATATAATGACGTATTAAAAATCCTCTTAACTAAAACTAAAAAAACTCTTATTTTCTACCTCTGAAGATATAATTATGCAGTTAGGCTATATATGATATTACTTAACCAACCTTGTGACAAAGATTTAGGGTTTATGATATAAAAATTAGGGCCTAAACTCGAGGGCCTAAGGCTACAGCCTTATTAGCCTAATGGTTAATCCGGCCCTGTGCTGAATACATGTTTATTGGTAATTGTGACTTCCATACGTACATATTGTTAAGTAACACAGGGTTTAGTAGCGAGTTTGATCACCTTTAGCTAATTTAAGAGCCTCCACGCGGTTTGACATGCTTTGTATCAACGTTCTACATAATTCCTTGATTTTGTCGGAATGAAACCACATTTGGATTAAGCGAACAATGAGTTCTGCTTTAGTTGTTATCGGCTCTTTATGCATCTCATCTTTGAGTTTATCCCATAAATTCCCAATAGGATTCACATCTGTTGAGTTGCCAGGCCAAGGAAGTACAGAGATATTATTTTCTATGAACCAGGTCTTTACACTTCCAGCTGTATGGCATGGAAGATACATGGATACATGGAAAGATACATGGATTATCATCAAACCAATCCTTGATTTGAGGCAACAGACGGTCATTCAATACTTTTTTATACTTATGTTGGTTCATGTTTCCCTCTATAATGGACAACTCGTACCATGACCAGGTCAACGTCGAACACTTTGTTGTTTCATCCGAAAACATTACTTGAAAAAGAAAAAGGGTCAGTATGGCTTAGTATGTAACGTGGGTCAACACCAACATTTTTGAAAAAATACTGAAATGCAAATTTTGAAGAACATACTACTTAAACAAACATAATACGAATTTCTGACTTACTTGAATAAATATAGAACATAAATATTAAAAGTTCACAATAAAACCATATAAACACAAAATTCTTTAACTTATAAATGATGATGCGTTCCCCCCTCCCCATCTTCTGAAATGTATTTCACATTTATGAATAAGATAATGACAAAATTATTCTTATTTTCAACAATTAAATCAAATTTTAAAAATAAATGTTTACTTTGTATAGTGAAATTCCAATGAACAGCCATACAATATTTCCCTTAATTCGATAGCTGGTATATGAGACCCTCTAAGGAAGAAGTAGCTAAGCGAAAGTAGAAAACGCCCGTAAACGCAGTTAAAATTGTACCAATTTGAAAGCGCCAAAACTTTTGAACTTTTGAAGACGGAATTCTACTGCAGAGGGAGTTCTGAAAGATTTTTTTTTTCGTTTCTCAGAGTATTTCTTTCCCATTGTACAATCATGTAATACTAAAGCTTTTTGATTGAGTTAAGGCATTGTATATACCTACAGTTTAACGCGGAATCCGAACCACGCCCCACCAACAGTAGCCCAGCGTTTTAACCACTAGGCTACCCAAGGTACCCATTTATCTACCAAGCGTTACAGATTATTATTAATTGTCCAATGAGGGACCAGAAAATTGAGTTACAGATTATGAATTGTCCAATCAGGGACCATGTTTCATTTCTTCTAAAGGATGACCAATCAGAAGGAGGGAAATATCTTTTACCTGAAATCTATTACTATATATGAATGTATGATGGTTAAGGTCAAGTGGATTCGAACAGCTGGTAGAAAAATGTCATTAAGATATCAACGTCCTGTCACAGTGTAATTCAACATACAGTGAGGCATTTTATTCTCGTAAAATTTGAAGTATAACTTAAAAAAACGGTACTATTCTCATCTAATATAGATGCATCTTGTTCTTCCGTAGTAGTACGTGGTCTTGCAGATCTGACTGGTTGGTTGACATTCTGTTCTGCTTACTTCATCCAACTGAGGGTACTGAGACGATATTCCAGATCTAAGTCTCGTTGCGAAAATGCCTTCTAATTCATGTCTCCTTTGACACTGTTGTACAGACATTGCATAAATCCCAATACGTTCAGTAACTCCATCCATGGACGTTCCAGCCTATAACGTGCCAATAAATGAATTTTTAATGGTACCTGTTGTAGGATGTTAAAGCTTTTTCTATCGATGAGGTTAGCTTACTACGACTTTGGTTGATGTAAAAACCACGCGTAGAAGTTGTCGAAAGGAGAAATTTGCTTTTTATAAACGAATATTAATAAAATTATTTTAAAAAATAAAGAAAAAATTAAATTTTAAACAATTTTATGTATGTTTTGTAACGATGTGTAATAATTATTTCGCAACGAGACTTATTCAAGGTTATTAAACTATGATGTCATAATTTTAAAATCTCATTCTTATGAGTTATGACCATAACTGTTTTTAACTCACTCATTCTTTTGTCCACAGAGAAGAAATCAGCAGACATCCGCTCAATCAATTGGAAATATGATTTAACAGAAGAGTTCTTCAAAATGTAAGTGAGATCCTTATTTTTACGATAGGTTAGGATCTTTGTTATGAGAATTCATTTGAAAATAGTGCAAAACTTCATGTATTCAAATAGAATAGTTACCATGGCAACTTAGTTTAGGATCTTTGTCATGAGAATTGACTTGACAATAGTATAAAACTTCTTGTATTCAAATAGAATAGTTACCATGGCAACTTAAATACGTGAAAACTGAAGTGTCAATTCTTTTAATAAAAAGAACTTATATATATATAAATATATATTTTAGTTAACTCAGTTAACCTTGGTTATGCTTCCGCCCAAATTGTTCATTCTGACGAAAGTCAAACTTGTTACTCTACCTTGGAACTACAGCTTAGCGTGGAATCCGAACCACAACCTACCATGGGTAGTCAGAAATTACAAAGTCCTCGCCCGGACTCGATCTCACGAACTCCCGGTCAGCAACCCAGCGTCTTAACCATTCGGCTACCCATAGTACCCATTTATCTACCAACCAATTTTATTGTATGGAAAGATGAACAGCTGTGTAAGCTGTGCGCCGCCTGCTTTCGCTGGGAATCGAACCCGGAGCCGGTGGATTCGTAGTCAGCGATGCTAACCACTACACCATATATATGCATTGGAGTGTGTGTGTGTGTGTGTGTGTGTGAGAGAGAGAGAGAATGAATTTAACATTTTTGGTTACATAAGGCGTGTGCCTCTCGAGTTCGTAGCATTTGGCACCCTTCGGGGCCTCTTTATAAAGCTTTTTTACTCAACTTTTTAAAAATAATTTTGGGTTGTGAAGAAAATCATTTGGTTGAAATATTAAAAAATCTTAACCCTTTCATACCCAAATTAAGTCGAAAAGTAAAAAAAAAAATTGGGATATAAAAATGGTTTAATTGGACCCAAAATAACTGAAAAATATATTTTACAAAGTTTTATTGTTTATAATTAATAAAATACGAAATGTGTTAAATTTCACACATTGGGAACTAAGGTCTAAGCCTCTAAGGTCTAAAATTGCTTCCAAAGTTAACGATGAAAATTTCACACACTGGGCATTAAAGGGTTAATTTTATTTCAACGTTTTCTCAATTATTTCAACAAATAAAAATACAACTTTGTGTTGAATCTATTCAACATTTTTTCTTTCCAACAATTATTCTTGCGAATTTGTCATTTGTTAACTTCGATTTGATGGAAGAAATGTCAATTTTCATCGTGTATAACTGAAATTATTGTGTGAAACTGTAGTGTAAAAGAACTAGACCGGATTGCACTGGATTGGACTGGACTAAGCTGGACTAGATGGGAGAGGACTAGACTGACTCGGATAGGACAAGGCGTGGACAAGGTTGGACTGGAATGGACTGGACTGGATTGACAGAACTGAACTGGATTAGACTGAAAACATCTGAAAAACTGAGACGTCATTATTAAACAGTCGGAGTCTCTACATACTTGGCAATGATGCTGCTAGCTGCTCGTACTCTGAATACTCGTAAGTGAATGGAGGGAGAAGTTCTTTGAAAAAGCAGCGAAACCTTCGTTTCCTATATATATATATATATATATATGGTGCGCGGCTTCTGAGACACCCTATGTATAGAGTATATATATATATAACATCATTACATCATATATAAAACAAAAATTATATGAAATTATATGAAATTATAAAATTATTACAGCCGTGAATTGAAATTATATGAAATTATTTCTCATAAATTAAAAATTATATAAAAATTATATAAAAATTATATAAAAATTATATAAAATTATAATTTGAATAACAACACATCATAGTTATTTTTTTTCTTTTATTAAGTTATTGTATAAAAATTTAAATTTATATCGCTTCAGCTCAAAATAAATTTTACATTTTGCGATCAAGGGTCATAAATCAGGTCAATACGATCTCATTTTTTACATTTCATCAACATTAATAATGTTTTTTAATGTAAATAATAAAGTATTTTATGAACTATATTACACCGTATTTTATTTTAGAAAAATCTAGTTCATATTTACTGATTTATGCGTAAAATAAACTAACAATTTGTGTGTGTGTGTGTGTATATATATATATATATATATATATATATATATATATATATATATATATTGGCAGAATAATAACATAAGGTGTAATAGTGTATGGAAAGATGTAATAAAATTACATAAGATGTAATATTGTTGTACAATACAAATATACGAGACATAATTACATTAGGAATAATACATCAGAAGGTATAGTAAAGGATTCAAACGTAGACACTGAGGTCGGGGGTTCGACTCTCGATGCTGCTGGTAATAATAATAATAACAACCCAGGAATTAGATTAATAGGCCGCATTAGGTGGCCTGAGCGCTGTGCTGTGAAATTGGCATTCAACTTGAAAATAAAGACTTCCCATCGTCATTTAACCATATTTTGGAAATAAAATAAATTATGGGGTTTCTTTAATCTCTTACGCAACATCTAAGCTCATATGATGGAGGGGACCTATAGCTTTACGTGGGATCCGAACCACTTAAAGCTCGCATCATAATCTAGACGCGGAGAACGGTCTCTACTCTCCAAACTCGATATCGTTTAATTTCGCTGATCGACAGGAAGCGGTGTTACGACACCTGGCCACGACGTAACTCCATATTTTGTAAGGTATATGACAAAAGTTGTATTAAGCTTAGAATGCAGAATGGGTGACAAACGTAGGTGACAGCCATTGCAACATCTCTTGCGATGTTTTTTTTTAATTTTTTGGTATTTCAGCCACAGTTTTCTTCATAAATCCTGGTAACGCCACCACGCATGGCGTACGAAAGGCACCTTAGGGGGTGGAATTTAGTCCACCAGGATGCGTGTGTGAATGGATGTGTGCGCTCTAGTCTCTACCTTTTTCTCTCCTTCAGTACTTTCTGCCTTTCGCGTCCGAACTATTTTTGCCTTCTCACCCCAATCCGTTGGGAAACGAAATTTTGTTAATGTATGTACGTCAACCAAAGTTCTTGACAAAATGTTTGGAATAATTTTATTTTAGCTGTACATGTTTAAAGTTACGCGCCTCGGTAGTGTAGTAGTTAACATTGCTGACTACGAATCCACCGGCCCCGGGTTCGAAACCCGATGACGGCAGGCGCAGCAAAACCCAGCTGTTCTTCCTTCCACACGCTAAAAACTGGTTGGAATGAACATCCTGGGTAGGCTAGTGGTTTCTGACCGCCCGTGGTGCGGCGTGGTTCGGATTCCACGTTAAACTGTAGGTCTAGGGTGGAGCAACAAACTCTTCATTCGTCAGAATGAACACTATTCGGGCTGGAGTAAAACCAAGGTTACTAACGGCATATTTGATATCTTCCATATCTGATATCTTCATGTCAGGATTGTAACATAAAGAAATAGAGTAAATCTATACCCAATTGGCATTTTTTATCACGCTGTTCTGCGTAATTTAACAGACATTGATTCAACATTCTCGGACTTCATCGGGATGAGCTGATCAACATCGTATATTATCATCAGTATATTTATTATAATTTCGATATTATTAAGTAAATTATATGACACTTCATCAACATTAAACAGGAAAAGTGACAGAATTTAAATTCTGTACCAATTCATTGATTTGTTGTACCTGGTATTCCATACATCAAAACCAAGCTCACCCTCTCGTCTATTGTTAATTTCGCAGCTAGCCATCCCCAACCTAAAAAAAAAAAATAATATATTATAATCAATACTGAAAATTCATATGATGCGCGACTTTCGCGCCACCCTGTTTGTATGCAAAACTTGCCCCCACGAGGGTTCGAACCCATTATCTCTTGAATGGAAGGTGAGGTCGCTAGCCACTACACTTCTATTCCATTCAAGTGGTGATCGTCTCGAACCCTGGTGGGGGTAATTTTTGCATTATGCAAAATCGTGCGTGTTCATGCATGATATTCCACACGCGCACACACACACACACACACACTATATATATATATAGTAAGACTGCTTCTTTGTGTGCATGTGTGTGTTCTGTGTACATA
Organism: Bathynomus jamesi; assembly: GCA_023014485.1. NCBI lineage: Eukaryota > Metazoa > Arthropoda > Malacostraca > Isopoda > Cirolanidae > Bathynomus > Bathynomus jamesi. The sequence continues at coordinate 24,235 of JAJOZX010009569.1, read as the reverse complement.
ATCAGTGTACAAAAGTACTTGTTTATCTTACTAAGAATGCATTATATATCTGTATATTATAATTTGGTGGTAAACATGAATTATTTATATTTTGACTAATATATGTACATAATTTGGTAGATGGAAAATACAGACGTATAAATCTAATGGCCACATCTATTTACCAGTCTTCTCTCTCTCTGTGTGTGTGTATATATATATATATATATATATATATTATATATATATATATATATATATATATATATATGAGAGAGAGAGAGAGATGTTCTTGTTTAGTGAGTGGGTAGGTTATATGAAGTTAGGAGAAGAGCAGTAAACAATTCTCTCCTTCATCAAATCCTACGAATGAAGAAAGATTTTGATAAATAAATTATTTGCCCTTGACGGGCCTTTGAGAGCCAACTAAAGTAGACAAAGGTAGATTTAAGTAGACAAAGGTAGACAGATGTTATTTTTTTACCCAAGGTTCACGAATAAAAAACAAATTTGTCTTGGTTTAGGGTTTAATGTTGTTGTTTTTTTTTGTTTTTGACCATAGAGAGAAATCCTTCATGGTTACAACAACCAAAATACGTGAACAACCACCATTTACTAACCAATCATCATGGTCACTAAGTTTATTATTACCAGAACGATTGTTAGTAGAATCATCGTATGGTTGGACCAGTTATGGTTGGACCAGTTTAATATCGAACCACGTGATTGGTTGTCGTAACCAAATGGCTCTTCTCCTTAAAATCACGCGTTTTGCGAACTATTTATTAATTAAATCCAATTATAAACTTTAATTATAAAATTAAGTCGAATAAATGAAATTATAATAACTTTTTACTGAAAAAAAAAAAAAACTTTTTTCAGCGAATTCTTTCTCCTGAAAATCGCAATTAATTTTCAGCGCTAATCAATGAATTTCGTTCGTAAAAGAAGATTTGTCGCTGATTTGCCACAGTTTCCTTGAATCGAGCTGAGAAATAAGAGTCCTAACTTTCCAAAGCAAAGTGATCTGGGGCATGTCTTCAAAAAAGGGGCGGGGCTTATATATGTAGGGTATCCCATAAATCCGGTGTGATAGGAAAATTTATTATAAAATTAAATTTACCAAAGTAATACATTAAAACTTAAACAAGTGTTCAAATTAACGTCTTGTTTTGGGACCTTTTTTTTTTGTTGCAGGTAGAATAACACTCAATGGCTAATATGAAAGGGAGTTACACTCGTAAGGAAAAGGCCTCCAGAGGCCTTTTCCTCAAGAGTTTTCCTATGAGACTGGACTTATGGGACACCCTGTGTATATATATATATATATATATATACACTTTTGTTTGGTTAATTAAATTCCCACCGCGTAAAAAATCTTTGATTTATGATTGAAGAGGATGTATTGGGTACGAAAGAGATTTGACCTCATATAATACAAATAACCAGATTGTGATTTCTGGTTAACCAGAATTGGGTATAATTATGACCAAGTTTTTGTGTTAATTAAATGTAACAATTATTTTTAAGTTTTAATGGTTAATTATGTTGTCTAAAGTCAAAAAATAATAATTTAACCGCTCTCCTACTTCGAATTTTGCCTTTCATCTTTTGAGAATTAGTTTCTGGACATATCAAGCTCGCTACGGGGCTGGATTTGAGAAATGATGATTTGATTGGTTGGGGTGGGAAGAAGTTTGTTTTTAGCAGTCGTGTAGTGCCTAAACAGGCGATCGATGGTGCCATTAGGGTTTTTTAAATTTTCTATCATATATATATATATATATATATATATTATTTTGTACACATTCCCTAAACCTTTTTGCAATTTTTACAAATATTTTACAAACAATAAATCCTGCGGTTCCCTCCATAAAATTGGGTATGATGTGTCTGATATTTTGGTGCCCCAGTTAAATCTCTTTCAAAAATACAAACACATTTTATGACCAATTATTGCGAAATAGTGAGAAAAAGGTAATTTTTCGGAATGGTGATCCAACCTAATTTCCAACCCCACTTTTGTGGGTATGGAATTCATTTTTATAATTATTCACAATTTTAAATAATAAAAAATAAATAAGGGTTTTTTTCAAAAATTAATATTAAAAATGAAAATGAAAAAGTTTACCATAAATATGTATGAAGAAAACGTAAGCTACAAATGAGGAAATCCTTAAAAAATTAAGGCATAAGAAATAATAGTACGCTTCATACATATAAAAACACTGATAAAGAAATTGCGTTGTTATTTTGCAATTATGAATAGTTAAAAATAACGTATAAAAAAAAAAGGTTTTCAGTTCAGTTGCTTCACAAAGTTACTTCGCAATTATGAGCTTTTTTTTTTTTTTTTTTTAACTGGTTTGTTGCTGCCTCTCGTAACGACCAATGAAACGCTCTCTTCAAACGTAGTTCCATTCCAAAATTAGGTTACGTCTTCGTGAAATGTTTGGAGAAGTAAACGAGAACTAATCTATTTTTGGAATGGAACTACGTTTGAGGAGAGCTTTTTATTGGTCGTTACGAGAGGCAGCAACAAACCAGTTAAAAATGACACATAATTCTGAAGCAACTGAACTGAACTGAAAAACTACCACAAACTGCGTCACGTCCGCCATATACAGGGTGTCCCAAAAAAACTATATACTCATATGTATGATGCTATAAAGAGTATATAGTTTCTTTTTGGGACACCCTGTATATATATATATATATATATATATATATATATATATATTATATATTATATATATAGCGAGAGAGAGATTACTAAGCAGAACTGAAAATAGCGTCCCATTCCATTATCTTTCGGCTCCAAACTCGGGAGAATTGAGGCAATTAGCAGTTTGCAACTGAATTTTTAGACCTACAAAAGGCATTATTAAAAGTTGTTTTGGACGAGAACCGAGAAATCGAACCGAATAAAGTGACTTTACTGACTAAATACTGATCATCTTTATCGAACGGTTAATTGAATAAGATAATAAATTGCTTATTTAATGAACAACTCTTGCTAAATACTGAAATATGTATTGAGGCGACATCAAATGTTCGTCTATCGCATCCATTTACCAAATTTTATTACTTCAAATAAAAAAAACCTGTATATATATATATATATATATATATATATATGATAAAATCAAGCAAATGAAATGACTAAATGTGAAAAAAGAAAAAAAAGAAAAAGAATTGATGATTTAGTCTAATCAGGGCAGACCCATTCCTATGCCATCTGGAGCCCGCGCCAAACATACCTTATTTGGGCGTTGTGAAGGTGCCAATGCCGCCCACGCGGGTGATCAGGGTGGCATTGGGCAAGGGTAGAATCCCGCCCACGTTTGGGCATCGCGAGAAAAGAAGAAGTATAAGAAGGGAGAGAAGAAAATCGTAAAATATTACCCTCTATTATTTTTTTACTTTGAGAAGTAGAAGCCATTTTCTCGTCGCTGTTCCAAAATCACCTCACGGAAAGAGTATATATATATATATATATATATATATATATATATATATATATATATATATATATATATACACTGGGGAAGACAAATTTAAGGGAACTGATGATTTGAAAGATAAGATGATATATGAACTCGTAAAAAAAATATATAAAAAAAAAAATTCTTGATCAATAATTTCCCGATATTCCTTTTACTGAAATTATATATCAGATTTGTGAGTCATCAAATATAGAAGAATATATATATATATATATATATATATATATATATATATATATGTGTGTGTGTGTTTTTGTTATTTTTAAAAAGTTTTAGATAATAATTTTTTTGCGATTTGTGGGTTCGAGCCCCGACATTGCTAGTAATAATATTAATAATACAAAAATTACAGCAATGAGCATCATTAGTTGGCCTCAGCTCTAATCCAGTTTCTGGTCCTCCTCACTGACTACTATAACTGCTATCATCGTGGTCATAGGCGGATCCAGAGGGAGGGGGGGGCTAGGGGGCTTAATTGAAGCAACGTGGACATAAGCATTCAAACATTTTACCTAGTTTCATTTAACCAGGATGTATGGGCCTCCAAATTAAGCCCCGTTGCTTCAATTAAGCCCCTTTCCCCCCTTCCTGGATCTGCTTATGATCGTGGCTGTGATATTTCTCAGTTATTACTGTTGTCATTACTAACACTGGCGAGCAACGACTCGTACAGTTATCACGTGATGTCATACTGAGCACATTTGTTATTATCGTGTGAAGATGTAAAAGAAATTAATTGCAAAATATGTAAATCTATCTTCTTCTTCTTGTTTTTTTTTATTTATTGTTTACGAATTTCTTTTCAATTTCTTTTACGATTCTGTAAATAATCCTTCAATTTACAATCGATTTTTTTTTTACTTTCATTTTTTACGATGTAATTCGTAAAACGACTTTCGTGCAATTAAATATTTTACATTTCATGAAAACGCAAAATTTACATCATATTTTTAATTTTTTTAATTTTTCGAAATTTATGTAAAAATTAATTAATTAATATTTTTAACTAAAACTAATTAACGTAAAATGAGGTAATTTGAATGTTAAATTTATGATTATTTTACAATATTGTAAAAGAAATGAGTTAGTTCGTGCGTATATATATATATATATATATATATATATATATATATATAAAACTTTTTATCAGTGCTTCAATATATAAATGTAAGTGTTTATCAATGATATTTTGTCGAACGTAATAATAATACTTGTTTTAAATGGAAATAAAAGTGATTATTGAATTTCCAGCAATTATTACTAATTGGTTGAACGAAATCAATTGATAAATCCATCACAAAACAGATTAGATTTTCCTTCAAATTTGCAAGCTAAGATGGGTCTGTCTGAGACATTTTTTTTAGCCTATTATATATATATGTGTGTGTGTGTGTGTGTGTTTTAATTACAGTACTTCCAAAATAACCACAGGTAAATTTCCATGAAGGTGTCTTGGGGAAAGAGAAACAATTTCCTTTTAATTTAGAATTTTTTAAACGGAAGGTTACTTCAATATCATATTTTTCACCTTAAAATTAATTGATTTATTTGAGTGTGGCGTCCCAACCTTCAAGGTCATTTCTGAAGGTCATTCTCGAGGTCATTCTATGCAGGCCTTCTTCCTGTGGACGTGCGTGACAAAGCCCACAGTTAACACAATAAAGGAAAAAGAATGGCACAACTAAGGATTGACGTAGGACAAGGAGGGAACGCGAACTATGTCATCAAAAAATAGCAGTTACATTTCAAAATTATTTCTTTACTTTGAACTTGTGGTTTCCCCCAAGGCCTCATTCTGTTCACGTACGCATTATATAACATAAAAATCATTCCATCCAAAAGGTTGTGAAGTTAATTTTTTTTACCTGTTTTTAAATGCAGCTTTACAAGTTTTTGTTCCACTTCCATACGAAGCCCAACTCAAAATTTTGATGGCTGCTGTATTTTGTAAATTTACTGACCGACTGATTTTTCTGTAGTTCACAAACGTGATTTTGTAGAGTGACTATGAGTGAATCTACAGACTTTGGTTCCTTCTTCGTTCTTTTGCTTTTGGTTCCAGGTAAGTTAAACTTAAATATTACTGTCATCTTTGAGACATTTTGGAATTTAAATCCATTTTAGTCTCAAAGGTTGTTAGTATCCATATTTTATTAATTTTCTGAAAATTGTTAACCATAGTATGAAAAGTGATGCGGAGGACCTTCAAAAATTTGATTTCGGCATTAAAGTGAATTTTCTTGATAAATAATTCTACTATTTTTTTTTTTCTGGATATTTTTTATATAATTTTATATAGTCATTCTTCCAACGTTGAATAAATACAGCATCTAATATACTATTTCAGAACTGAAATATATATGAAATATATATGTAACAGTTTTTTTGGGCACACCTACAGGTCGCTACAATTGATGTAGAACAACGCGGTTTTCACCATTCGATGCGTCTTTTTATTGTGCAGTGCCCATGCTAAAAAAAATTCCCTAACATAATTCCTTCTCCCCTTTTAGGGGTACAGTTCTTCCCATGCCTGTACACGCATTTTTTAATTTTTCATTTTCAATCATAATTTTGGAACAAAATAAGTCAATATTTACTAAACATTTAATATCATTCGATTCACAAAAGATTTATTTATCGATTCAATTTAAAAAAAGTATATATTTTTAAAATTCATAAAGAACTTTTTGCAAAAAACTAAAAACAAACATGCATTTTTAAAATTCAATGATTTTTATACAAAATATTTTGATATTTTTAAAATTCGATGATTTTTATACAAAATATTTTGATATTTGTTATAATTTTAACATTTTTCGATTCACAAAAGATTTCTTTATCGATTCAATACAAAAAATTACATAATTAAAACGGGCAATTTAAATAAACACGAGTTTAAAGTTAAACAAGCCACACTCGAAATTATTGACCGTGACTTTTGTGCGTTTTATTACTGTGGCTTTTGTACAAATAATTTTACGTATACACAAACAATTTGATAGGATATTGATTTATCATTCTATTTTTTAGTTGTCATAGAAATACGTTAATTAAGTTATCTGATTAGATGCGCTTTTATAGTTGAAGATCATTTTTAGAAAATTATTTATTTTCCCCACTTTAAAATATTACAAAATTTCTATTAGGTATCCTAATATCATTATGCCTGTCGCTGTAAGTAAGAAAATAGCAATTAAATAATTAATTTTAAAACATTAAATGACGTCATCAAGATCATTACGAAACCTATGGTAAAATTATTGAATACCCGGTTAGGTTCACTGAATGCCAGGTTAGGTCATCTGTACGCCCTTGACGATTGGTTAGGTTAAGTCGTGATATTTTCGTTGGCTTTAACGAAAATATCATGACTTAACCTAACCAATCGTCAAGGGTGTACAATTAACCTAACTGGGCATTCAATTAACGTACCCGGGCATTCAATTAATCTAATCGGGCATTCAGTTGACCTAACCGGCCATTTAATTAACCTAATCGGGCATCATTACATTATAATTTAGCAAAAATGTGTCTGCCTGTCTGTCCGCAGAAAAAACTTTTACGTTTCTGAACCGATTTCGACCAAACTTCGTATGGTGGATGGGGGTGATGAGTAATGAACGAAAATATATGTGTGACCCCCCCACCACCACCACCACCAATTACTGGGCCCGAGGGCCCCCAGCACCGCGATAAAACTATAGAAAAGAACGCAGCAATGAAAATCTTGAGCTTCACATTGTGTCAGTATTTGTGAAGCTTAAGATTTTCATGACTATAGTTTTATTGATAAAATAATTGAACCCCCAGTAATTAGGGGCCTGCGACCCCCTAATTACTGTCGGTTCAATTATTTGGTCGATAAAACTATAGAAAAGAACGCAGTCATGAAAATCTTGAGCTTCACATCCGAGTTCATCGTATCAAGATTTGTGAAGTTTTAGATTTTCATGGCTGCGTTCTTTTCTGTAGTTTTATTGACCGAATAATTGGTTCGCCAGTAATTGGAGGGCCACAGGCACCCCAATTACTGAGGCCCAAGGTGAGAGGAATGGGAACGATATCCAGATAAAGGGCTATTGATGTTCAAAATAAAATACGCCGTAGGCCCACAATTCGGTTTGGGTCGAAGGTCCAAGCACCGCAGATCTAGCGAAATCGGCGCGTAGCGCCTATCTTTTGCTAGTATTTTCTATTTTAGAATTTCGAGTATTTGTCTTTACAATTTATTTTCACTGTGACTTAAGAACCATACTGTGTTTACCGGGATTACGACATTACAAATTCGATTGATGTGACATTTTACTGACAAGTATATTGTGATTTAGATTAAGTTAGGTTAGGTTTGCATAAGTTAGGTTAGATTAGTATAAGTTAGGTTACGTTAGGGTAGGCTAGGTTAACTTAGGTTAAGTCTTGTCGATCCTATGGGTATAGGTACGTATTGTATTTACGAAGATAAAATCTGACAGTCTGATGGCACAAAGATTTTTTTTTTAATCTAATCCCAGTTTGCCCGCATACTTTAACAGTATACAGACTTAAACCCCGTTACCCCGATTTTCAACGCATTTGAGACAGCGCTCGACAGCTTCATGAGCAACATTCAAGAAAACCCTACCATCAACTTCAATGGTGTAGTGAATCCTTTCTTTAGGGTCACGTAGATCGCTTGGCTTAGTTCTATACATCTTCGTTTCCATATAGCACCAAAGAAATATGTCAGAGGGAGTGAGGTCAGGTGAACGGGACAGTCGGCTTATACATTCTCGTTGGCCTATCCATCAATCTAGAAAAGTGTGATTGAGAAACTTAAGACTGGAGTTGCATAGTGTGAATGGGTTACATCTTGTTAAAAATTTGCTTCTTCAGCATTTGCAATCGTGCACAGTTTTAGCAGAAAGAACGTTTCAAGCATCTGTTGGTAATTTCTATTATTAAACTTTCAGTAGCAATATCAGACCAAAGCGCCTCAAACTCCAACAACTGAAATGGCGCACCACGCATGTACTGTAATCGGGAATCTCTCTGGTGTTCTGGAACTTAAGAAAAATTTCACTTTTCCCAGAATCAGACTCGATGACTCAGGTCTTATCCAGGAGGAGTGCGTCATTCTCAAAGTGATGAAAAAGTCCCACATATTCTAACACTTGCATCATAGTCCGCAGTTTCTGACTTCTGAATGACTTGAATCCTTTATGGAAAAATCTTGATGTCATGCCAAAACATCCTTTGGATGATGTCGAGCTTCAGAGTACCCGTCCGATCGACACTATCTAGCTAACCTGGAAGGTATTCTCGATTTGTTCAAAGTTTTTCTTTTCAAGTTCAGAACGTGGTCGGCATGAAGGCAGAACATCCAACACAGAACCAGTTTCAAAAACTTCCAGTGGGTAGCGTAAGTGGTCGGTCTGCTGGGCGCAGTCTGGTCAGGAAAAGCGGTTCGGAAGAGTTTCTGTACGGCAGTTTGGGAGTTGTGGACGAAAAGACAGATGAAAGAAGTGGGTTTTTGAGGCACTGAAAACCACAAGGTCTTCTCTGCCTCAATCAGAGATAGCAGACAGATTAGAAGTCAGGTGCGCCATAACCGTCTCTCGCGAAGCATGGAGTGACTGTTGAGAAGGACGCTTTGTGAAGCGGGTGGAGAAGCGAAAGGTGGAATCATTGATATAGGAGTGGATAGGACAGGAAGTGTGACTTAAAAATATTGATAAATGAATGGAAGAGAGTGGGTGACAGGACAGAACTCTGAGGAACACCACTATTAATAGCTTTAGGAGAAGAACAGTAGTCATCTACAACTGCAGCTATAGATCGGCCAGAAAGGAAGTCAGAGATGAAGACACAGATAGAAGGATAGAAATGGAAGGAAGACAGTTTAAAAATTAAGGATTTCTGCCAGACTCTATCAAAAACTGTTTGTATGTTTAGCGCAATGGCAAAGGTTTTACCGAAATCCCGAAAAGAGGATGACCAAGAGGTAGTACCAGATGAAAGGCAAAGACGAAAGAGTTTGCCTAGGCAGGGTGTCAGCCAGGGCCGGATTAACCATTAAGCAAAATAAGCCCGTGCTTAGGGCATCAAGGGAAGGGGGGCACCACAGAAATTTTCCATTGTCGGATTTACCATGGATTTATTATACTATTATAATCGCGGCTTATAGCCTATAAGCTGTTGAAAACTGAATTATATATATTCATATATAGTATTTATTTTTTTCATTGTTTGAATTTGTAGTGAACAACAACCCTTTTGAGAGAATAAATATTTTCGTTGTAATCACACACTTTACGCTTTGCGTTATTATTTTGTTTATATCATATGTGTGCCATAAGTTCAGTGCAAAAAAAAATGTAAAAACAAGATTCAGTCATGCTGAACTTTATAAAATAATTGTAGAAGACAATATTGAGTGTGCCTTCCCAAATGTAGAAATTGCCTTTCGTATATTTTTAACATTAATGGTCACAAATTGCTCAGCTGAGCGTTCATTTTCTCAGTTGAAGTATATTAAAAATACCAACAGAACAACTATGCAACAAGGCAGGCTGGATGCCTTATCTCTACTAAGTATAGAAGCAGATGTGTTACGTAAGATTAGTTTTGAGGATCTGATCAAAGACTTTGCAATTAAAAAAAGTAGGAGAAAACTTTTCAAATATAAATGAAGTGGAAGTATACAAAAATAAACATTATTTTCCATCTTACTGTAAGTTTTGTTTCATTTCAAAAAATAAAATTTTATTTTATGGTTTATTTTTGTTTATATTTTGAATTACATATATATGGGGCACCAAAATCTTTTAAGTGCTTAGGGCCTCTAAAAGTCTTAATCCGGCCCTGGTGTCAGCACAGAATCACAGTTATTGAAATAACAGTAGGGGCTCCCATTAGGACCGACCCTTACCTAGAATTGAGCCCAAATAGAGCAGAAAAAAACATCTTCGGAAGAGATTTAAATTTTAGACATACTTAAATGAGAAGGAAGAAATGGAGGAACAGCACCAGAATCGTTCAGGGTTGAGTTGGAGGCGAAAGTCTGAGCGAAGAGTTCAGCTTTATCAGGGGAAGAGACGGCAACTGAGCCGTCGGAATGGAAAAGAGGTGGAAAAGAAGTAAAGTTGTTGGAGAGGTTTCTGGCTAGGTGCTAGAAAGAGCGAGAAGGATTAGATTAGATAGGTTTCCATACATTTTCTGGTGAAGGAATTTTTAGCGAGTCGAAGAGCAGATTTTGCACGATTTCGGGCAGAAATATATAAACTGAGTGAGAGTCAGGAGTTAGATGGCGAAGTTAGTACCTTCTGAAAGCCTCTTCTCAGTTGCGGATAGCATTAGATCAAGCAAGGTTAAACTAGGATTTTTTTTTGCATTTATATAACAGAAAAAGAATATGAAATATACGCCTCTCTCTCTCTCTCTCTCTCTCTCTCTCTCTCTCTCTCTCTCTCTCTCTCTCTCTCTCTCTGTATATATATATATATATATATATATATATATAATATATATATATATATATATATACACTGCTAACAACGTGCTGAATCTGCATATCTCATTGCTTTTCCCCTGCAACCAAGCTTGTTCATAGTTATATTCCTGCAGAGTTTATGAGGGTATATATCAGGCCTCTGATCAAAAATAAATATGGGAACATTGTATCCAGCAATAATTACAGGTCTATTGCTGTTGCCTCCTGCTTTGCTACGCCGATTAAATGATTATTTATGGACATATCCTAATCAGATTGGTTTTAAAAGATCCCACTCAACTGATTTGTGTATTTATGTTTTGAAGAAAATTGTATTTAAATACTCTGACAGTAATTCAACTATTTCCAGTTGTTTCTTGGATACGAGCAACGTATATGATAGAGTGACATGATAGATTGAATAACAATATTCTATTTAAAAATGAAAAGATAAGTGTTCCATTATATTGTATTAGATATATTGAAAATTTGGTACAGCCACCAATCCTTTATGGTTAGATAGGCCAATGTTTCGTTCGAGTGTTTTGATTCTTCCTGCGGAGTGAGGCAAGGGTTTTCGCTCTCTCCTCCGCTGTTTAATGCGTATACTGATAGATTAATTGCTTCAGTTAGTGAGGCAAAAGTTGGATATTGTATAGATAACACGAGGATAAATAACTTGGTCTATGCCGATGAAACTACATTAATAGGTGCTTCCGTTAAACGTTTGGATTGTCTTCTGGACAATTAGTGATTACTAATTGTAGACTATTATTTTTAATCCTCTCATAATCCTTTGCTGCCATAAAGAAGAAAAGGTTCAGTAGATTGCACCCTCAGAAAGAAGTTATAAGTTCTAAATGTATTTCCACCTCAAAAGCTCTAATCCAGGGGTCACCAACCTGGGCGGTAGCGCCCACTAGTGGGCTCACATTAAAGGTAATTAAACATTTATTTCATTATTTATTTTATCGATTACGTTGATTTATTCTTTTTGATCTAAGGTGGGCGATAAGCTTTTTAATTTTCAAAAAATCGTAAAAGTGGGCGGTGAACAAAAAAAAGGTTGGTGACCCCTGCTCTAATCAGTCAGCTAATATCGTTTTAAAAAGAAAGGTGACCCAATAGAGCAAGTACAAAAATTTAAGTATTTGGCTCAAACTATCACCAGTTCCCTAAGTGACGACTCAGACCTAAAGAAACAATGTTGAAGTTACTGCGTGACAGTAAACATGATTTATGAGGAAGTTCAGATTCTCTACAAGCGAACATAAAGACACTCAATTCGTACTTTCTGCACTAATATCTATGGGCATTGGGCAGCATCTTCAGGATAACTATAAAAAAAAACACGTTTCTGGTTGAACCTTTAATTTGCTTTGTAAGGGTTCTTTTAGACTGTTACATAAGTTACCCCCATGATGCTCAGCTTCGCAAATGTTGGCCAACCACAGTGTCTCCAGTTTCCCGGAGGTAACAAGACGTTATCAATACAACCTGATGCGAAGAATTCAAACTCAGTCAACCCAATTATCCAAGCTATTCATCACTGGTGTCATATATCTTCTTAACTGTGGTTTAGAAGATGGGTATGAAAAACACTTGTCTCTTCTTCTATTGAACGTCGACATTACATTACTTGCATTTGTATTTTTTTTGTCTATTTTTGTTTTAGTTTTTTATTATTACTGTCTGTAATATGAATCATTGATCTGCTAATAAAAAAAATTTCAAATATATATATTATATATATATATATATGTCAGGCCCATGGTGTAATGGTTATCATATCTGACCGGCAATCGGAAGATCCCGGGTTCGATTCCCGGGGTTACCTCATTTTTCATTTGTTCGTTCTCCCCCTCATCTTGCGCGGAATGTTCTTCTATACAAGCGTCGTTCTTTACGTTAATTATACTGTGTGTTCTTTGCAGTTGAAATATATATATATAGGTGCTCTTCCAATATGTGCTCTACCTTAAAATTTACATTCCAATACGTGATCTACCTTAGATTATTCGGATTAGCAGCAGGTACGTTAGTTAGCCTTATAAGGCTAACTAACGAAAATATCACGACTTAACCTAACCAATCGTCAAGGGCGTATAGTTGACCTAACGATTGGTTAGGTTAAGTCATGATATTTTCGTTAGTTAGCCTTATAAGGCTAGTTTCACGGTAGAGCACGTATTGGAATATGGTAGATCACAGTTTCGCGGTAGAGCACATATTGGAAGAGCACCATATACAGGGTGGGCGGAAAGTAGCTCCCTATTTTGGATTGGTAAAAAAATACGTATAATATCCATTTATTTCAGAAGAAATAATATGAAAAGGTAGGCATACATGGTAGGTTTTCTCTGAAATTCAATGTGGGCTCCAACTCTTTCCACCAGCTTCTGGAGCCGCCCAGGAATGGCGTCCACTGACTTTAGCAGGAACTCCGGCGGGATGGAGGACATGACTTCCCGAATTCGGTCCTCCAGTTCTTCCAATGTCCTCGGTTTGGTGCGGTAGACTTCTTCCTTTACCCACCCCCAAAGAAAGAAGTCGCATGGTGTCAAGTCGGGGCTCCTGGCTGGCCATTGATGTGGACCACGACGACCCATCCAATGCCCAGGGAAGTGGGCATCCAGCCACTCACGGACAACAAGAGCGAAGTGCGGAGGGGCGCCATCTTGCATAAATATCAGATCGTCGATGTTCTCCCATGTGCTGACAACCGCCAGACCTCGTTTCGCAACATAGCAAGGTACCGCTCAGCATTCATGGTGTTGCGCAGAAGGAACGGGCCCACAACCTGATCTGAGGTCATACCACACCACACCGTTACACTGAACCGATTCTGCCGTTTTTCAGCGTAACCGTGCGACTTCTTTCTTTGAGGGTGGGTAAAGGAAGAAGTCTACCGCACCAAACCGAGGACATTGGAAGAACTGGAGGACCGAATTCGGGAAGTCATGTCCTCCATCCGCCGGAGTTCCTGCTAAAGTCAGTGGACCGCCATTCCTGGGCGGCTCCAGAAGCTGGTGGAAAGAGTTGGAGCCCACATTGAATTTCAGAGAAAACCTACCATGTATGCCTACCTTTTCATATTATTTCTTCTGAAATAAATGGATAATATACGTATTTTTTTACCAATCCAATATAGGGAGCTACTTTCCGCCCACCCTGTATATATATATATATATATTATATATATATACACACACACACACACACAGAGGGGTTGACAAAAGTAAATAGACACGACGATGATTATCGTGAAGAACCAAGGTGAAAAGTGATGATTGGAATACGAGAACGTGTGTTCCCTTTACATGATGGAAAGTGGGAAAAGGAACACTCTTCCAAATATCTTTCATTCAATAAAGTCTTAATATTTATTCATTTTTATTATCAGGTGTCTATTTACTTTTGGCAACCCTCTGTGTAGTTGTGTGTGCGTGCGCGTGTGTGTATGTATGTGTGTATGTATATGAACGCAGGACAGGCATTTCTTCGCAAAATTACTGAATTTCGATACTAATGGCGTAACCCCAAATATTTTTCACGGATGAAAAATTCTTAACAATATTTTATTATATTAATAATTTGTACATGAACCGTATTTACTCTCTGATTTTATCTTATACGTACAGTTGTAATCAATTCCAATGCAAGTTGTCCATAATTTTTAAAAAAATTGACTGATTTAATTATATAGGTAAGAGCTATTACGTATTATTAGATATCATTATCGTCAAATATCCTCGTAATTAAAGTTGACATTTATGCCCTACGTCGTTCATTACTGGTACAAAATTCATTTTTAGTAAAAGGTTGAAAGTGAGATGCTAAAGTTATAATTAATATTTCATAAATATATATATATATATACACAAAAGTTTGGTGTAGTTTGTTGCTCCACCTTAGACCTACATCTTAAAGTGGAATCCATGAACCACGACCCATCACGGGTGGTCAGAAATTACGTAGTCCTCGCCCAGACCCAAATTCACGCCCTCTCGATGAACAGCCCAGAGTCTTTACCACTAGTCTACCCAGGGTACTCATTTATCTACCAACCAATTTTATCATAGGGAAGGATGAACAGCTGAGTGAACTGCGCGCGCCGCCTGCCGTCACCGAGAATCGAACCCGGAGTCGGTAGATTCGTAGTCACCGATACTAACCACAACACTACTAAAGCGCATTAGTCTATTTTATACAACACCACCAAAGCGCATTATATAATATATATTATATATATATATATATATATATATATGCCACTCCCTTATTATGGCATATTGGCATTTATTCACCAGTAATTAAATATTACTTAAAACTGACCTATCTTTCAGAAGTGCTTCATATCTATTCAAATGTTTTTAAACTGTTGCACTGTACCACTTTGTCTGACCCCAAGAGAGGGAGAGATCAAGTGTCAAATGAGGCGTTCACATAAATCAACGTTTAGTTAAATTACCATCAGTGTTAAAAGGTATAAAACTGTGTTAATTCAATTCTACAAAACGAATTACAGTTAACATTTGTTGAATAAACGCATTTATGTTCATTTATGGTTTTTTACTACCAGCTTGACCTCCGTGTGAAGAGAGACCGACGCACGGAACATCTACAGGGTTAAAAGGTCTACCAATTAGGAGAAATTGTTACAGTCATTTCAAACAGTCTTGTCCCGAAAGTTCATGTTTCTTAATAATGTTTATCAGTAAGGAACGAGGAGTTTTAAGAGTTTTTTTTTTTTAACCGATTGTACTTATTTTGCCGTGCAAAATGGACAGGAACAGTGCTTATTTTATAGAATATCCCGGTTCCCGGACTCACTCAATAGACCGAATTTTCTACGATACTGCCGGCCGCATCCTACTGTACATATGAACGTGCCCACACAAAAAAAAAAGGGTAAATATTAAGTTTTAGGGACCCAGTTTTTATGACCCCCTGATTGGCCTAAAGTTGGTGACATAAGAAATAACTAACTTACCTCGAACGACCACCTAACTTACTGTAACCTAACCTGGATATAAGAGTCACCCTGACTGGCTCAAAGTATGAAATGGGCGAATCACCGAAATCTGGCGTTCCTGAAACTTAACAGTAGCCAAAAAAATTTATTTACTGTTTGGTTTCAAAAAGTTAATTTATTAATAAATTAATATAAATTTAACGTAAGGTAAACTTTGGAAGAAATTAGACAAATTTATCATAGTTAATTTTAACTCATGACGTCATTTATTCCATTGCCATCCGCGCATCCTGCGCAGCGCTACGGGGTATTCATATCTATTTGAGGGACATCATATGACTGCGCCACTGTTCAGTGCGCATCAATCTGTAAAACCGCGCATCTGCGCAACGCAATCTTCCATCGTGCGATAGTTCTATAGCCAGTAGCATACCGTAAATCCATTGACGTCACATTTTCTGCTCTGATGGGATTCTGTGCGGCCAATCACGCACTTTAAAAATAATGACGTCACGTTCCTTCATGCGAGCGCGGGAACATATGGCATAGCTATGATGCGCAATATCACCGCGAACCATTTCAGTACTTTATTATTAGTGTTTAATTATGAATAAGGGGGTGTAAAAATGTAATTTACAGTCTGTTATATTTATGGTTTAACCGGTTTAAACGTAAGAGGCTCCCATCATCGGCGTGGGACTAGGCTGTACAGGACACAAAGAGGAATTCCCGCGTCCCTTAAGTATTGTATAACATAATTTAGTTTAATATTGTTGGTAAAATATAAGATTGAAATTATAAACTGTATCATGTTTTTCAATTCTGTAAATTATTTAAGTATCTATGTATAGGCATAGCCGAGTGAGACCTTAATTTAATATTTAAAGTTTAAGTGAGACCTTAATTTAGTGACGTCATGATAATGTTGGTGCTAGGAATATTCGGTCTTGGAAAATTCGGTCTCAGAAAATTGAAATAAATCTATGAGCTCACATAGCAAAAAATATTTAAATCACATTTGCCAGCTATAATGAAAACATAAACGAGAATTTGAAAAGATTTTTTAAAGGAATTGTTTTGTTCTTTAAAACTTAAAACTAAAAAAAAATACCCTAAATAATGGGTAAAACCGAAAAGAAGATTCGGTCTCAGAAAATTCGGTCTTGGAAGATTCGGTCTTGAGACTCGAAAAGTTAAAATGAAATTAAGCTATGAGCAACAGATTTTAAGAAGGCAATTTTATCACTTTCAACATACTTTGCGAGTATTTCGATGCGCGGGTCGTGTTTCATATTTTTTCTTTTTACTTGGCTTGTCTCCTCGTTGCAAATGTGAAATTTTAGTCTGCTTGTAACTGATGATTTCAATGCGGAATGAAATGCTTCAAGGGCATTATTAGTTCGGGGCAATTTTTTTGACCTAACCTAACCTAACCGAAATTTCCAAGACCTAACCTAACCTAAATTTTCCGCGACCGAATTTTCTGGACACCGATAATGTTACAGCCATGTTCCCAAGTTGTTGGGTTTGTCTGAAGTACATGGTGGCAAACAATGATTGCTCCCCCTCCCCCCCTGCACAGATGACACTAATAGAGGTACAAAAAAACTGATTTTTGCATCTTTTAGACAATTTAATTCTACGTCTAAACAAAACCACTCAATAGTTGGTGTTGCCTCCTTGTGCTTGGCGAACGGCTTCAAGTCGGCAAGGGTAGGAGGTGAGGAGAGACTCGAAAAGGTCAGCGTCGTACTCAAGATTTCGGAGGATTGTTTCGATGTGCTGCTCCATGGTCCGGCGGCAGAATCGTTCAGGATCCATCCTGAAAGACCGAGTGGAATCCCTGATGCTTGCTGAACCACCAGACACCCGATTCTGCCGCCGGACCATGGAGCAGCACATCGAAACAATCCTCCGAAATCTTGAGTACGACACTGACCTTTTCGAGTCTCTGCTCACCTCCTACCCTTGCCGACTTGAAGCCGTCCGCCAAGCACAAGGAGGTAACACCAACTATTGAGTGGTTTTGTTTAGACGTAGAATTAAATTGTCTAAAAGATGCAACAATCAGTTTTTGTACCTCTATTAGTTTCATCTGTGCAGGAGGCGTGGGGGCAATCATTGCTTGCCACCCCTTATATGATCGAAACTATATAAAATGGTGCCAAAACTGAAGTATTTGTTTTCTACCGAACTTTGAAAGGCATTTCAATGTTAATAATTCCTGTGTGCTATTAGTTTTTAAGGCAAATATTAAGTTTCGGGGACACCAGTTTTTTGAACCCCTCATTGGCCGAAAATTGGTAACGTAGGAAATAACTAACCAACCTTGAACGACCACCTAATCTAATGTAACCTAACCCGGGTGTAAGAGTCACTCTGATTGGCCTGAAATATAAAATAAGCGAATCACCGAAATTAGTGGCCCCTAAACTTAATATTAGCCGTTTCCAAATTAAATATGAAAGATGGAAATTTGGTATTCAAAATTCAGTGTCTAATAAATAGATCTGTGAAGACCTCTCGGCCAGATACTACCATCGTTACGTCAACGCTCGGAAGAAACTGAGCCCCAAGATTTCTTCTTCCTCTTTATCTCAACCAAAAATGGCTCCCCCAGTTTTTTTCTTCTCCCCCCTTTTGTGGAATACAACATTACATCAGGAGCGAATTTCATGTAACTGTAAGAATTATGAATTCAACAGGAAATTACATCATATAGTAATTAATTTGTGGCAAAAATTCGGGTAAGAGATAAACATTTGGGGCAAACAGGACACATACCCAGCCACTTACTTATTTGATGATTCAGATTAATGAGCTGTAAAAAATCACGATCTTTTTTGTATAAAGTTTTTATTTTAATGTCGGAGAGGTCCAGTGAAGGGACCAGTATAAAGTATGAGTCAACCTTTATCTTCAACACTCTACGATGAGCTTTTATTTACAATGTAAAATTATACATTTTACATTTTTTTTACATTTCCATTTTACACCCTCACAATTTATACATTTTTACATTTACATTTTTCATTTGTACATTTTTACATTCGCTTTTTCATTTTTTTATCTATTTATATTTACATTTTTTACTTATACAGTTTTACACTTTTAGATTTTTCATTTACATTTTTCATTTTTGCATTTTACATTTTTTTAAAAATATTGTATATTTACATTTTATAATTTTTACATTTTCAATTATTACATTTATATTTTACATTTTTTACATTTGTGTTTTACAGTTTTGCATTGTGTATATATATATATATTATATATATATATATATATATATATATATATATTTTTTTTTTACAGTGTGAGTTTAGTATCATGTCTCGCCCTTATAAATCCTGGATTACGACATCTGATCGACTTGACATTCTATCAACAACTACAGTATATTGTGGGTTAGATTAAGTCGGATTAGGTTAGCATAAGTTAAGTTAGGTTATGTTAGTTTTTAGAGTATCGATGTTATGGTCTTGTATAGGACCCGATAAATCTCCCTGACTCTGATCAACCTGAATGAATCTATTGTTTTGCTTTACATTTTCTAAGAGTTCGTAATAACTTTGTCTATCCCTTAACGAATATAGAATATAGAATAGAATATAGGATATAGAATATAGAATAGACAATATTGAATTCTTTATAAATTTGCATGACATCAATCGCTATTGTACAATTGGTTCAAAACTCATGCAATATAAATGTCACCCCTTATTTTTAAGCGTTTCGTCTATTCTTTATTTTAGGTGTACTTTTTTATTTGTTTTCCACAAACAAGAACTTCGTTTGTTTTTTTGTTTTTGTTTAAAGTTTTTTTTTTTGTTCAAATTTGTGTAAAAATAGAATAAAGATCTTCGCTTAACCAAAATTATTCAAGGGTATACAGTACTCTCTCATTTATCCGTGAATGAACGAGCCACGATCGCGGATAAACCGCTTTAATGGTTAATTCAGTATACCCGTATCGGCAGGTGGGTGATGTAACCGCTGTTTTTTGCCACTACTGATTGGCCTCGCGTGCTACCAAGCACTATTATCCTATTACAGTATAATATATAGTTAAGTAGTCTGTAATCACCATAGGACGTGAAGATCAACCATTCCCGAAGATTGTAACCCCTCCCTCTGTTAACATTGCTGTTAATATTAATTGTCCTTGGTAGCGTGGAGAGACACTGACTGAGGCGCGTGTGATGGGCTGGAGAGCCGCGAATGTAAACACCGCTTAGAAATAATCGCGTGAGTACTGCATAGTTTTGAAAGTGTTCATTAAAATTTAGCGTTTTATTTTGCGATTACGTTTTGGGGGGGGGGGAGCCTCGTAACAGTGTCGCAGTGGATAATAATAATAAAAATCATTCAGGAAGGTCAAAGAATTGACGCATCGCTCAGGCCAATATTGCGCTAACTCCTGTTTTATTATTATTATTGCCAGCTTCATCGGGATTCGGACTCCCGTCCTCAGTGCCTTCACTTCGCTTAAAGGGAAATTGTATATTACCCACTGAGCTACGGACGCTGGCGCCGTATTGGGCAGAACCTTTTCCCTGTAAGCGAAGCGAAGACACTGAGGTCGAGGGGTTCAAATCCCGATGATGAAGGTTATAATAATCCAGGAGTTAACGAAGTGGTCCTCGTTCGTTTGACCCGAGCGCTGTACCAGTTTCTGGCCCTTCTTGATTCAATATTACTATAAGGTTCTTCTGTACGTGACTCTTTATTCATAAAAATGAAGAAGATACACCGACGAAGTTCTTGAAAGAACTTTCTAATGTATTTCATAGTGAACAGACTGATGCAGACGCCCAAACTCATACGCAGTCACAGAGTCACGATTGAAGACTAATATAATCAGAACAATACTGAAAGGAACACAGACTTAAACCAAAACAGACTAATACTGAAAGGAACACAAACTAAAACAAAAAAAAACAATACTGAAGGGAACACAAACTAAAACCAAAACAGGCCAATACTGACAGGAACACAAACTAAAACAAAAAAAAACAATACTGAAAGGAACACAAACTAAAACAAAAACAGGCCAATACTGAAAGGAACACAAACTAAGCCAAAACAGACCAATACTGAAAGGAACACAAACTAAAAAAAAACAATACTGAAGGGAACACAAACTAAAACCAAAACAGACCAATACTGAAAGGAACACAAACTAAAAAAAAACAATACTGAAGGCAACACAAACTAAAACCAAAACAGAACAAAACTGAAAGGAACACAAACTAAAACAAAAAAACAATACTGAAGGGAACACAAACTAAAACCAAAACAGACCAATACTGAAAGGAACACAAACTAAAACCAAAACAGACCAATACTGAAAGGAACACAAACTAAAACCAAAACAGACTAATACTGAAAGGAACACAAACTAAAACAAAAAAAAAATACTGAAGGGAACACAAACTAAAACCAAAACAGGCCAATACTGACAAGAACACAAACTAAAACAAAAAAAAACAATACTGAAAGGAACACAAACTAAAACCAAAACAGGCCAATACTGAAAGGAACACAAACTAAGCCAAAACAGACCAATACTGAAAGGAACACAAACTAAAAAAAAACAATACTGAAGGGAACACAAACTAAAACCAAAACAGACCAATACTGAAAGGAACACAAACTAAAAAAAAACAATACTGAAGGGAACACAAACTAAAACCAAAACAGAACAATACTGAAAGGAACACAAACTAAAACCAAAACAGACTAATAATGAAAGGAACACAAACTAAAACAAAAAAAAACAATACTGAAGGGAACACAAACTAAAACCAAAACAGGCCAATACTGACAGGAACACAAACTAAAACAAAAAAAAACAATACTGAAAGGAACACAAACTAAAACCAAAACAGGCCAATACTGAAAGGAACACAAACTAAGCCAAAACAGACCAATACTGAAAGGAACACAAACTAAAAAAAAAACAATACTGAAGGGAACACAAACTAAAACCAAAACAGACCAATACTGAAAGGAACACAAACTAAAAAAAACCAATACTGAAGGGAGCACAAACTAAAACCAAAACAGAACAATACTGAAAGGAACACAAACTAAAACAAAAAAAACAATACTGAAGGGAACACAAACTAAAACCAAAACAGACCAATACTGAAAGGAACACAAACTAAAACCCCCCAAAAAACCAATACTGAAAGGAACACAAAGTAAAACCAAAACAGATCAATACATACACTTAAAATTAGAACAGAGTAAATCGTACACCAAAGGACTAACGCCAAAACTGACCAAAACTAAAACAAATTGTTAGTCAAACAAACTAAAACTTAACATACACGAATGCTCTGACTAACAATTAAAGCCAACAAAAACACAGACTAAATTAAGAGGCCTGGATATTTTCAATCCGTATATTAAAGACTGTTAACATAAGCACACCGGACAAAAAATTAGTCACCCCTGATAGCACCGATAGTAGGAAGTTCAAGGTCACACAGAGGGCGCTGATGTAGCATTGGTAAGTGACAAGTAGCGGTGATGTAGCACACAGGATCAGATCTGTTTCGTGAGGTGGTGAAGAACAAAGTGTGTGTTGGATATAGTCTGCAAAATGGGTCGTGAGGCAGACGTTACTCAGTGGCAAAAAGGAGCCATCGTGTTTGGCAGAGCCCACGGACACAAAATGTCTGAAGTAGCCCAATTTGTTGGTGTGTCAACGCGTACTGTCCAGCGAGTTTACAAAGAGTGGTGTAGTTCGCAATCAACTGACAATCGACGGCGTAACTGTGGCCGGAAAACAATTCTCGACAATAGGGGCCGCCGCCATGTTTCTCGTCTAGTAACTGCAAATCGTTTTCAAACCAGAGAACAATTGCTCCAAGAAACCAATGAGGTTCTCCAGCGACCAATTTCCGAACGGACATTGCGACGAGAACTGCACGCGATGGACATCTGGAGCAGGGTACCACGGAAGAGGCCGCTGTTAACTGCAAGTCACAAATTGGCACGTTATAAATGGGCTCAGAGGCACAAAAACTGGACTGCGGCAGAGTGGAAACGTGTAATTTGGTCCGATGAGTCCCGTTTTTGTTTTTTCTCCAATGATGGGAGGCGACGAGTACATCGCAGGTCCAAATAAGCCTTTAATCCTGAATGCGTCGAAGGTGTTGTTCAGGCTGGAAACAGAAAGTGAAGCGCAGGAATAGACACCCACGGACTCTGGCGGAACTTCGGGACCGGCTGATGAACGAGTGGCAGCAAATCGATGTTCAGTACATGCACAACCTCGTAGAGTCTCTGCCTCGCCGGATTCGTGCGGTTATCAAGGCCAGAGGCGCCCTCACACGTTATTAGGTACATTCTGAGAGGGGTGACTAATTTTTTGTCCGGTGTGCTTATTCACATCCAAAGGAGAAACAATCAAATAAAGTTAAAAACTTATTGCAACAATCAAGTAGGCTTTATAACTTACTCACACAATGAAAATAGGCTTTACAACTTATTGAAACAATCAAATAGGCTTTATAGTTTAACAAAATTTAACAAATACAAAAGATAAACCATCAAATGTTAAGGAACGTGAGATAACATTCAACATAACGTTTCGGTCGCCAGAAAACACCGTCATCAGCCCAAATTAAGTTAACTTAAAAATTGTAAATGACCGAAAGGTCAAAGTTCAAATTTTTACTGCGAGGTCAGAGTAGAAGGTAGGAGTAGCAAATTTAAATAAGTAAATTTTTCAAATTACAATATTTCATTACATACTTTATATATATATATATATATATATATATATATGATCGGGATGAACTCTTGAATTTTAAAATATTCTAGAGTTAAAACCAAGCGAGAAATGTATATACATTTTTAAAATTTTTTATTTTAAATGTTGAATTTTAACCGTAAGAAAAAAATAGTTTATAATTTATTAAAAAACAAAAAAAAATATATATATATATAAAAATTTTTATATATATTATATATATATATATATATATAAAATTATATATAATATATATATATAATATATATATATATTAGTTAGTTAGTTAGTTAATTAAAATTCTCATGTAAAATTATAAAATTATTCTGAAAATTATAAATTACGTCATATTTTATATAGAAATTATATATTCATGAACCCAATTTAAACTGGGGGGGGGGGGGGGGGGGTGAGGAATTATAACACAAGTGGATTGTGCGGAGATTAAATTTATTAAGTTGTAATAATAGTATGGTTAGATTAGGTTTAGGTTAGGTTAGGTTAGGTTAGGAAAAGGGAAAAAATAATATAATATG